>SJYX01021914.1:0-13155 GCA_006410675.1 Oreotragus oreotragus
TGGGTAGCAATCAAATAATCAGCCAATTTTGGGGGTGCCTGAGTCTGCTGAATGCTGAAAGATGTAAGCAGAGGAGCCCCGGCCAGTAGTGAGGGTCTTCTCAGGAGCAAACCCCAAAGCACATAGAGAAGTGCAAAGATGAGGGGCCACTGAGCTGCCTGCATTGGGGAGGCACAGAGGAGAACCAGTCCACTCAGCCAGTTGTGTGACCACAGGGGTTCAGCCGCTCCAAGGAGGAGGAGCGGGGGCCAGCTGACAGGGGCCAAGGGCAGCTCTGACCCACAAGGGTCTGGCCCTGAGCTTGCCTTGACAAGCCCAAGAGGGGGCCACCCTCCCAGCAGGGCATGCATGTGGCCTGGGACATGGCCAGCCACCATGGGCAGCCCTGGGGGGAGGGGCTGGGACCAGCTTTCAGGTGGGCATGACTTTTTGCAAGAGTCAGAATTTGGGAAGTAAGAACCCCCAGAACCATTTGTTTTTGACACCCTTAGCTAAAGGGAAGTTAAAACCACAGTCTTACTCAAAACAAGCAGAAGAGTGTTTCAGACTGAGAGGAATTGCTCTAGATGTCATTGGAGTGAGCGCACTGCTTCACTCGGGTCAGAGAGTAGTTCAACTGCAAGTAGAATGTTAAGGCGGGTTTTTATGCCTTTCCTTGAGTAAGAATAACCTTGAGGTGATAGGGGTACTTGTCCCAACCACAGAGGATTTAAAAAAGAAAAAGGGGAAAGGAAAGGAACACTGGCCCAGGTTTGTCTCCTCTCTCTTTAGGGTTCTTTTCTCGCTTGCTGGGGTCTCTCCTTGGGAAGTATGTTCCACCGTGTCCTCCTTTACAGCACACACGTGGATGCCGGTGACAGGACCCCTCCCATCCCCCAGGCTGGCCTCGGGGGGTCCCTGACCAGGAGCAGCTGCTGGAGTCGGCGTCACTGCGGGGGACGCTGCACTCACGTTTCCCTCTGAGCTGCAATTTCAGTGCCCACTTCTGCTTCCCATCCAATTCCTCTGGTCATAATGCTGGGAAGTCACATTTTCAGTCACCAGAAACAGGCCCCGGAGACATTGCATTTGAGTCACCTGAGTTTTTTGTGAATAAATGACGGGGAAAATCGTAGCGTCCTCTCTGGATATTGACCCAGCTCTACCCGGTTTCCAAAAGAAGTTAAAGGCAAGGATCATTCAGGTTTTTAGACTAGAAACTAAGGGGAACTCTACTCTGATGTTTCATGGCGAGAATTTTTAGATGGAAACTTTCCTGCGATTGATGGGCAGGCAGAAGGAAGGAAGGACTCACTGGGCTCTGAAACAGGAAAGGAACGTTGGAGGAGATGCGTTTTAGGAAGTTCCTATCCTGGGTTTTTGGGACCGCTGCAGCCCCACCAGCCCCACACTGACTCACATGCTCTCAACTCTGCTCTGTCCCTATCCAGCTTCACTCGGGCTGACCATCTTAGTTTTGTTAGGCCAGTGCTTATTTACAAGATTTAAACGCTAAAGAAGGCAATGACAACGCACTCCAATACTCTTGCCTGGAAAATCCCATGGACAGAGGAGCCTGGTAGGCTATAGTCAGTGGAGTCGCAAAGAGTTGGACACGACTGAGCGACTTCACTTTTCACTTTCATGCATTGGAGAAGGAAATGGCAACCCACTCCAGTGTTCTCGCCTGGAGAATCCCAGGGAAGGGGGAGTGTGGTGGGCTGCCGTCTGTGGGGTCACACAGAGTCGGACACGACTGAAGCGACTTAGCAGCAGCAGCAGCAGCAAACGCTAGAAACAGGTGACACACGCCACTTGCTTCGCTGTTCAGCGTGGCCATACTCGGCCGTGGCGGGAGGTGTGGGGGGGTGGGTGCTCGGCCGTGAACCTGGGGTGGAGTCTCAGAACCTGAGCCTCTCTGTGGATGGCAGTAACTCGGGATTCAGGGGGTGGCCCTTCTGCTCCGTGACCTCCCTCCAGCCACTCCGAACTTGCCGTGGCACCTCTGAAAATGAGCCTGCCTTTGGTCTCGCAAAAGACAACGCCAGTTCTTTGACCAACAAAGGATATAAAACTAGCGAAGTGGGAGCAGTTAAAGTGAGTGCCGAAAACAAAACCCAAGGGCAGTTCTGTCCCCTCAGAGGCCCCGAGAGAGGGCTCACACCTGGCCTGGTGGCTTCGCAGTAGCACAGGATGATCACAGGAGGAGACGCTCCTGAGCGCCTGCCAGCTGCCGGCCACTGTCCCAGACCTTTTGCACCCGTCTCTCTTACCCCAAAGTGGCGAGGAGCTGGGAGCCCGGCGCCCTAGTTCCTGGCCTGGGGTCACACGGTGACTCCATGGAGCCCCTCTGCCACCCGGCGGGGTCCCCGCCTCCCAACCCCCGGGGCTGTGGAGCCTCTCTCACAGCTGCCAGCTCCACTGTGGTTTTACTTTGAGGAATCATGAGCCTCTAGAGAGTCCTGCCCGACTCTCTAGAGAGTCTCACTCACCCAACCACAGGCCTGTGTGGCCTCAGCCATCTCTCGCCGCCGCCGAGCACGGGAGTCCCTGCGTCACAGGCTAAGTTGGCCTTCACACCCAGACGGTTGCGAAATGCTCGAGGTCTGTGTGCAAGTCAGGCGCCAGTTAACAAGCAGGACCGTGACGATGGTTCTCAGCGTCCACCCCAGGGCTGCGCCATCTGCTGAGACCTGGGCCCCTGAGGATGGGCAGCAGCAGGAGGCACGGGCTTCTATGTGGCCGTGGGCGTCCCAGCTGGCACTGCCCGCTGTGGGGTGATGGGGACGCCGTGGGAACCCCTCAGTGTCCTCCTTCTGGTCCTCTGATTAGTTTCCTCGTACCCTCCCCGAGCTTGCCGTTTCATTTTTCTGTAGGTGTTTGTAGTTTGGGAAACTGAAGGAAACCCACAAGTACCCTTTCCTCGTGTTCAGTTTTTAAATACTGCTAACCTGACTTCTACTTTCTGAGCTTTCTCCTCTGGTCAGAGTACCAGGTCATTCAGAAGTGCAAATTCTCTAATCACACTCGTCTCCTCACCCCGCAAGAAATCCAAAAGACCCCAGAACCAGCTTTAGGCAAGGGGCTGTGATGGCCAGCCAGCCATGGCCTGCACAGAGCCATGGAGACCTGTGCAAAACCCAGCTCGGCTGTCAAAACCGGTGACGGCACATGTGGTCGACGGTGTGTGGGAGAGAATGGCCTCGGACGCANCAAGAAATCCAAAAGACCCCAGAACCAGCTTTAGGCAAGGGGCTGTGATGGCCAGCCAGCCATGGCCTGCACAGAGCCATGGAGACCTGTGCAAAACCCAGCTCGGCTGTCAAAACCGGTGACGGCACATGTGGTCGACGGTGTGTGGGAGAGAATGGCCTCGGACGCAGCCCGGCCCACCCCAGACCCCAGCCGCTTTCCCTCTGGCCCCAGTGCCGCACGTGCTCTGCTCTGTGTGGGGCAGCCTGTGCTCAGCATCTCCTCGATTCCAAACCAGATTCAGAGTCGCTGGGCAGGAAACTCCAGCAGATGGAAGCTGCGGTCAGCGCCCCTGCCCAGTGCCAGCGCCAGACGGGGCTCTCGCGTCACCAGCTCCAGGTTATGAATCGTGATTTGCCGAACAGATGAATTTGTTCCTGTCGCTGGGTGTGAAGAAGCAGCCGGGCCTTAAGTCCTAGAGGTGACAGCGAATGTGGCGTCTGCCACACGTTTGTTCCCCGTCGTTGAAAACGGCCAAATCGTCGGCCCCATGGTGTGTGTCCACGGGTGAGGGACATGGCAGAGAGGGAGCTGCCCCCCTCCTCACTGGGCCACGTTCGCTCCACTAAAGATCATGGTCCTTAACCGGAAGTCACGGGAATAAGCATCGTGAAAGGTTACGTCGATCCAGGAGTGAAAATAGCCCGGTAGGGCTACCTGCACCAGTGAGGTGGCTGCGCCCTGTTGACCACACGTCCAGCACACTTCCTGTGGCCCTTCTCCCCAAGTGACGCTCAGTGTGAAAGGCCCCCCCAGGAAAAGGGAAAAGTGTGGATCCTGAGAACAGACATGTCACGTCTGGCAGGAGCCTGAGACAGATAATGGAGCAGACACTCGTGGAGGAAAAGGGCCTTGTGGTCTGAAGGCCCCACACCGCTCTCCTGTTGACACAGGATGCCACCAAGACACGTGCGCCTGTCATCCCCTCAAGAGGGATGTTGATGACATCGCAACGGATAATAACACCGAGTCTGAAACTGGTGAAAATGCAAAAAGATTGTTGACTAAGCCACCTGGGTAGAAAGGGGCGGGCCCTGGTGAGTTCTAGGCTCGCCTCTGATCTTGTTTGCTTGGCGTTTACCTTGAGTGACTTGTTTATTTGCTAATCAGATGGGGATGATATCCGTTTGAGGGAGCTGACTAATACTGTCGAGGACAGAATTTAAGCTGAGGGCAGTTTTGGTTACTAGACAGTGATCAGAAGTTTGACAGCAGGAGCCTAAACCTGCACGAGCGGATTAAACTCACCCAGAGCCCAGAGCCCCAGCTTGAGCACATTTCGCTCAGTTTATCGCAGGCCCAGCATCACTCACTGCCCCACAATGCTGTCATTACACACGCAGGGCATGTGTGCACACACACACACATGTGCACGCTCACTGTGCCAAGGGTGGGAATCACAGGAAGGTGCACTCTGCCCTGGGCACACCATGCCAGCAGCACCATATCCTGCAGCAGTAGAAACGGGCAAGCGCTTGGGGCAGGAGCAGGCCAGACAGTGCTGGGCCCTGAGATGCGGGCATGGGCAAAGGCCACCGGGCCCTGACCATGATAAGGAGGAGCCACCTGCCGGGTCCCAGCCACGAGGAGCACAGGACAGAGGTTGGCAGGACCACGAGGCGCCCACTCCGGGTTTGTCCTCGGCTGGGGCACTCGGGAAAGGCCATGGGGCCCTGAGACCACTGGGACAAAGATGAGTTAACCAGGTGGGAGACATGGAGCCACACGGCCAGGAGGGACCAGGAGCGAGAGAGGAGGACGCTGGAGGCCGCAGAGAAGGAACTGGGGTATTTCCTGTGGCTTCAAAAGCAGATCAAGGCCTTGGAAGCCCCATGGGTGACAAGTAGTGAGACCCAGATCAGCCCCCTTGAGGAAGAGCCTTCTGTCCCAGCCAGCAAGTGGCGGAGTGTTCCTGAAACTCCGGAAACAGCTGTTCCTCCCCAAGGGGAAATGGAAGCAGAGGCCCCGCCTCTGCCCACACCAGCCATCAGTGCCTCAGCCCAAAGGTTGAACTGGAAATGGGCCACCGGGCTCCTCCCCAAGGTCGACCCTTCGGAGGCGTGTGTGGAGGGTGGGGAACCAGAATGAGGTTCCTTGGAGCGAAGCCCCTCACCATGCGCTTCGTTTTTAATCTTGTCTTAACCCACTGATGAGGGGTTCCAGCCTCAGTTTGAAAAACACCAGCCGGAGGCCCAGCTTCTGAAAAGTGTGCCTCATTTCCTCCCAGCTGGGTTAACCTCTTCCCGAGTCTCTTGATGCGGAGAAGGCGGTGGCATCCCACTCCAGTACTCTTGCCTGGAAAATCCCATGGATAGAAAAGCCTGGTAGGCTACACTCCACGGGGTCGCGAAGAGTCAGACACGACTCAGCGACCTCACTTTCACTTTTCACTTTCATGCATTGGAGAAGGAAATGGCAACCCACTCCAGTGTTCTTGCCTGGAGAATCCCAGGAACGGGGGAGCCTGGTGGGCTGTTGTCTACGGGGTCGCACAGAGTCAGACACGACTGAAGCAACTTAGCAGCAGCAGCAGCAGCAGCAGCAGCAGAGCCTCTTGATGAGGGTGAAAGAGAGTGAGAAAGCTGACTTAAAACTCAGCATTCAAAAACATGGTAGCCAGCCCCATCACTTCATGGCAAATAGAAGGGGAAAAAGTGGAAGCAGTGACAGATTTTCTTTTCCTGGGTCCAAAATCACTGTTGACGGTGACTGCAGCCATGAGAGATGCTTGCTCCTTGGAAGGAAAGCTACGATAAACCTAGACAGTGTATTAAAAAGCAGAGACATCACTTTGCCAACAAAGGTCCACCTAGTCAAAGCTATGGTTTTTCCAGTGGTAATGTTCGGATGTGAGAGTTGGGCCATGAAGAAGGCTGAGCGCTGGAAAATTGATGCTTTTGAATTATGGTGCTGGAGAAGACTTTTGCGAGTCCCTTGGACAGCAAGGAGATCCAACCAGACAATCCTAAAGGAAATCAACCCTGAATATTCATTGGAAGGATTGATGCTGAAGCTCCAATACTTCGGCCACCTGATGTGAAAAGCTGACTTCATTGGAAAAGACCCTAATGCTGGGAAAAATTGAAGGCAAAAGAAGGGGGCGGCAGAGGATGAGATGGTTGGAGGCATCACTGACTCGATGGACTTGAGTTTGAGCAAACTCTAGGAGAGAGTGGAGGACAGAGGAACCCGGTGTGCTGCATGCAGCCCCTGGGGTCACAACTTAGTGACTGAACAGCAACAGAAGGTTCCTTGAGGGCCCAGGAACCTGGGATCTCAGTGGTTCTGGCCCACTCAGCTGTGCTCCTCCTTCCCTACTCGCCCCGCCCTCCCCAGTTGCCCCGCCCACACCCTCCTCCGCAGGGGAAGGAGGGGCGGCAGGGCTCTGACCTCTGTGTGCCCCTGTGCACAGGGGCACAGGAGGTTAGAAGTGGTGACTGAGTCCCCAGGCCCTCGTCAACTTAGACCTTGTTGGAAATCTCAACATTTGGAAGAGTTACCACTTTTCAATATATGTTATTGCAAATGTAATTTCCAAATACGTTTAAAAAAAAGAAAAGACCCCTGCGGCTAGTCCAGGGTCCTAAATGTTTCTGTAATACATTTTCAAGTGGGAAAACAGGTCACAAGGAATAAACCAATGACCCAGCCATTTCAACCTTGGAGACCGCCTGTATGTAAAAGCACAGGAAACCTCTGCATTCACAGCTTCAGGATTTCTTCCATGGCTCTAGCTGCCTCCTCCGTGAGGTTGCGCCTGGACTTCGTCCCTTCTGCTGGTGGGAACTCTGGGGGTGCTGCACCTGCTGGGAGTGGCTGTGGGGTGGGCACCCCAAGGCTGTGCTCTGCCTGAGCCACGCCGGGAGCTCCAAGGCGTGTGTACCATCAGAGTCCACCAGCATCAGGAATAAATCCCCAGTTAAGCAGCTGTTCACCTGCCCCGGGAAATGCGGCTGGGGTGTTATTCTTCAGGAATCCAATTTGACCCTGAAGGCCTGTGCGCGGGGCTGCTGGTACGACCTGCCTGCCCACCCCCACCCCAGGCCCGGGCCCACAGCGCAGCCACCCTCTGCTTGTCCTGGCAGGTCACTGACCCTCAGGAGCCCCCTTCCTTGTCCTGAAAGTGAGGATTCAGTGAGAAAATGGACATCTGTGGACCGTATATAGTAAGACCTGAAAACAGGTCCATTGCCGTTTCATAAACATCAGCTTTCACACTAAATGAAAGGGTGGTTTATTTTTTCTTTAACCTAAAAAGCTCACAAGGAACATCATGGGGCGGGTGGATCAGTGACAATGCAGTCAGCCTCCTCATCAGACTTCTGGTTTTGTTTCCGTTTTCAGGTCGCCCGGCTCATGGAGATGGGATTTTCCAGGGGCGACGCGTTGGAAGCCCTGAGAGCTTCCAATAACGACCTTAACGTGGCCACCCACTTCCTGCTGCAGCACTGAGGGTCCCGGCCAACGACACAGGGACTGGCAGGCTGTTGGCCTCGGCGGGCGCAGCCCAGGAAGGCATGCTGGCTGGCACCGAGTCCCCGCTGTCCTCCGGGGGACAGGGGGTCCCTGCCTCTCCCTCCCTCAGTTCCAAGATCAGTTACCATTAAGTACCTAAAATAAGTTTGCCATTAAAATAGCATGCCTTTTCTATCTTTATTTTTTTATGGAGTATTTCCCTTGCTCTGGAGAATCATCACTTACTCCTGATGTGTTTAAAATGCACTCAAATTGCAGATTTCAGGAAGCAGGGGAATAGCGCTACAGATGGGAAATTCCTGCTGCTGTAGTATTCTTTCTACTGTAACGTATCTTTCTACATCAGATTTTATTTATGGACGTTTTTTTCATTGCTTTCCGCCGCCCGCCCCCCCCATCAAATTTGCTTTCAAACTCCAGTGGCTGTTCAGGGAATTCATTCTCCCAGAGCCAGCAGTTCATAGCTGCAGAGCTGGCCAGGTCCGCCAATGAGGGAGGGAGAGGGAATTTAAACCCTCCTCTGCCCGTCCTATCCAGCTCCAGTCCAGGGGATTTGTCCCAGCTACTCCCCCCTTCCATTAAAAAAAAAAAGAATTATCAGATACCAGCTTTCAGTTCTGGAAGACTCCATGAAACTTCACTGGGGTGAATTTTGCTTAGAATATCCCCAGTTAGCCACTTGGGCTGGGAGTAAAAAATGGGACAGAGAAAACAAGAAGAGAGGGCTTCCTCGAGGAGTACAGGCCGCCCTAGCTGCAGGGCCAGCCCCTCTAGAAGCAGATTCCCACTGGCCCAGGGGTGACCTGGTGTCAGCGTGGGGCAGAGTAGACTGACCCCACCACGGGGAGGAGGGGGAGGCCGGAGCAGACGAGCCTGGAAAGACCTAAAGCAGGCGACTGTTAAGATTTAAAGAAACTTGCAACTGTTGTGTTCTGTAAAGCCAGCAGAAGTGTTTCAGACTGATGCAAATTTAGGCATGCGTGGCACTTAACAATAAAGTTTTTAATGTGTTTTGCTTTTTGGTGGTGGTTTTTTTCTTTTAAGAGTTAACCTAAATAAAACTTTGTTTTAGGCTGTGCTATTTACCAGCAAAAAAAAAAAAAATTTTTTTTAACCAGACTGCTCATCTTTCTGGAGAAGACTGGGGTCCTTTATTTGAAGTGAGAGGAGCTCTTTGGTGCCTGTAAATTAGGACCGGCCCCTGTGAGACCCCGTCCTGAGGCTTGCCAGGGCCATCAGGCTGCTCACAGTGGGGGCTGAGGTGACTCTGGGAGCCTAGCTGGTCCCAAGGAGAAGCCACAACTCGATCTGAGTGTCCACATCTCAGATTGTAGGGACAGTCAACAGTGCAGGGATGCGCTTGACCACGGTCACTGAGAGCTCGACCAGAGGGCCTGAGAGGGCGGATTCGTGTGTCACCTCCACGGCAAGTCTAAACCCCCAACTCGGCGCTTCCAGTGCACACAGGTCACAGGAAAGGGGCACCTGTGTCCAAAACACTCCATCTCCTGAGTTCCTCCTCCCTTCCAGGCAGCGCCTAGTGAAGTAAAGCCAAACCAGAGGCAGAATTCATCGAGACTTTCCACCACCTCTCTCCCAGAGGATGGGGAGCTGAGAGCCCACTGCCGGGATCCCAAGGTGAGGCCTGAATTTTAAAAAGGATTCACCACCTCCAAGCTCTTTGCTTTCTTGTCAGGATTCCTTTCTAATGAGAGAGCCTTGGGCAGCTGAAAGGAGCCCCGGCCACCCTCCGCTTCAGTCCTTCACCAGAAACAAGTCCATGAGGGTGGCGTGACCGTTGAGGTTTGTCCTGGCTTTGTTGCAGGGAGAAGTCGATTCTGACTCCATGTTGGAGCTGTTTCGTCAACTTCCTTTCCATTGCTTTTTGTTACTATAATCCTATAGATAATGGCCTGCCTCAGAGAATCCTGCCCCTCTGCCTGACTGTTAAAGTGCCTTTTTTCAGGACCCTGTCTACCTGGGAGGAAGGAAGAAATTAATACATCCCCCTGCCTGAGGCTTACCATTCTAGGAGATATCTTGGAGATTAAATGGCCTTTTTTATTTTGTTTCCTCACCTCCCTTCCTTTCCCCTTGCCACCCGGATCTCTCATTCATAAAAGAACCTGGCATCCAGACCCCAGTAGGATGGTTATCTTGATAAATTAGTCTGTCTTCTCCGTCAGCAGGCTCGCTGAATAAAGTCATATTCCTTGCCTCAGCACCTCATCTCTGGGATTCACTGGCTGGGGACTCAGTAACAGCTTCTTTCAGCCTCTTTTCCAATTCCCTGCAGCTGCCAAGGTCTCACCTTTGCGCTGGTGACCCTTTATTTTGCATCCTTTTCCTGCAGCTTCCAGGCCATTGTCCCCCTTCATCCATCACCAACCCTCCAGGATATTCCTGTCCCCACAAACACCCTTCCACGTCTGACTTGACTCCCAGACGAGCTTCTGTGTGTGACTGCGGTTCCCACCCCTGACCCTTTGCTTCCAGCAGTTTGTCGCTGACAGCACCTGATGCCAGAGTGTGAGTTCCTGAAGACACCCACGCCTCTTGTCAAGACACCTCGAGGTCAGGCTGATGGCACCCCTCAAGGACCCGTCTTGCAGTCTCACATGGGGATGCATGGCAGAAAGGTGTGTCCGAGAGCCATTTGGCTTGGTTTCTTTTGTTGTTTACTTGCTGAGTCCTGTCCAACTCTTTGTGACCCCATGGACCATAGCCCTCCAGACTCCTCTGTCCAGGCAAGAATAATGGAGTGGATTGCCAAGGTCTAGAAAGTATCATGGCTCTGAATTTTGTGCAAAAGGCAACAGATTGGGCCTAAATTTCAAGAGAGCAGATTCCAGACCGTAAGAGAAGGAAGAAAGTTGTCTATGGTGAACCACCTCCTCCCCTTCCCAAATAAAGGAAAACCTGCCTTCGAAGTCCTGACTCCTAAGCCTAGACCGAGTTTGGGATTCAAAATGTTTTTTTTTCTTGGAATCATGTCACCCCGCCCCAGAGTGTCTCTTGCTCTGGCTGCTCCAGACCTGGCGTCCAGCTGGGAAATTCCAGCCCCCATGCAACCTGCAGCGTCAGTGGGAACAGAGAAGGAAAATCTCACGTGTTCCACCTCCAGCCTTTCCCCTGGGGACCGTCCTGACTGCCTGCCTCCTGCCCCAGTCTCCCCAGCTCCAACCACATCACAGGGCCCGCGGCTCCTCCCCGTGTGCTGGCCGCCTTGCTCTCTGTATGGAGAAGGGACAGAGAAACCCTCTCTTCCTATGTGGGACCGGGATTCCACCTGTGGGGCCAGAATTTTCTTCCCAAACCACTGACTGTGTCCAAGGCCACCCAGCTCTCCCCAGGCTGCTCCCAACTCCCCCATCCCGGGCTCCTGAGAAACCACAGCTGCTCTCCTAACAGGCCCAACATTCGAGGTCAGGATGTTGACCCCCAGACTTCCAGGAGCATTGCTGGCAATACAGTGTCTCCCCTGAGATTAAATTGTTATTAAGGACAAGTCTCCATTTTTCCGGGTGGCCAGCTAGAGCCTAAACAGCAGACTGGACTTGATGTTTCTGGGCGTCCTTAACCAGGAGCCCTGGGTTCCTGTGGGGCTGGTGCCCAGAGCCTTTGTAAACCCTGCCTCTGAACTGAGCCCTTGAGCTCGATGAAGATGGTGGCTGTCAGGTAACCCCTGCAATGCTCTCCCTCTCTTCCCGGCTGAAGGTGAAGAAGATTGTCAGAAGGACACGGGGAACCCAGGGGCCGGGGACGGCGGCCTGTGTCATGGTGGGAAAGGGGTCCCAGCTCCCTGCTCATCAGTCACTTCTGGTACCCCTGCCCCTGCAGAGACGTGCTGGGCCCCCCAAGAGGGCAGTGGGGGAGCCCAGCCCAGGTGGCTGGCTTTTCTGCCCTACAAGATTGCCATTTCCTTTCTTCACAGGGACTCACAGCCAGTTTGCTATCCTGAGAGTCGTGTGAGTGGAGTTTTTAGTGTAACTCTAGGTACTGCACTGTGTCTAAACATTGCTCAGCCTAGTATTTCTATGCAGGTTTTGTAAAACCCTTATTTCAGTAGCCTGTACTTGACCCCAGCCTTTACTATGCATCAAGCCACCAGGGTCTCTTCAAACCCCTCGGCAGGCTGGGTTCTGTCTAGTTCAAATCTGCACAGAGATAAATATGACATCAACACCTGCTGGTGACTTAAGGACCGGTTTAAAGGGGGAAGCATGCTTGACCTCCAGCCGTGCTTCCCTCTCTGAAGAACAGAGGGGCAGGACAGAAAGCTGTCCTATCAGATGATTGGTTCTTCCAGCGATCAGCCCCGATCCTTAGGTGCTTCCAAAAATCACCTTGTTCATATAATAAAACACACCTACATGATTCTCTGCACTTAGAGAATTACAAGGTTTAGGAGCTGGGAGCCAGGAACTGTAGACGAAGACCAAATATATATGAGAAAGAATTCTGGTCATCTGAGTGACCAAATATATATTATGAAAGCTTTTGAACCATGGTGCTGGAGAAGACTCTCGAGAGCCCATTGGACTGCAAGGAGATAAAACCAGTCAATCCTAAAGGAAATCAGTCCTGATATTCATTGGAAGGTCTGATGCTGCAGCTCCAAAGTTTGGCCACCTGATGCAAAGAGCCCACTCACTGGAAAAGACCTTGATGCTGGGAAAGATTGAAGGCAGGAGGAGAAGGGGATGACAGAATGAGATGGTTGGATGGAATCACTGACTCAATGGATATGAGTTTAAACAAATTCCAGGGGATAGTGAAAGACAAGGAAACCTGGTGTGCTGCAGTCCATGGGGTCGCAAAGAGTCAGACACAACTTAGCAACTGAACAACAACAAATGAATCACAATATTGCATCACAATTTTTAGTACAAATGCCACCTGCCAGAAGCCTTCTTGTCCTAGACTGAGAAACGGTGGTTAGTCAATTAACATTAAAAAGTTGGGTAAACTACAACTCATTTTTGTTTGAAGTATGATTCCCAACCTCTCTTACAAAAATAAAAAGTAGATTTCTGCTAAAGAATCAAGCAGACATTTAACATCTTGACATAGGCATATGAGAGATCTGATATGCAGGTCAAGAATCAAATCTCCTGAGAAATCTGAAGGTCAAGAAGCAACAGTTAGAACAGGACATGGAACAACAGACTGGTTCCAAATCAGGAAAGGAGTACGTCAAGGCTGTATATTGTCACCTTGCTTATTTAACTTATATGCAGAGTACATCATGAGAAATGCTGGGCTGGATGAAACACAAGCTGGAATCAAGACTGCCAGGAGAAATATCAATAACCTCAGATAGACAGGTGACACCACTCTTATGGCAGAAAGTGAAGATGAACTAAAAAGCCTCTTGATGAAAGTGAAAGAGGAGAGTGAAAAAGCTGGCTTAAAACTCAACATTCAGAAAACTAAGATCATGGCATC
>SJYX01021915.1:0-47783 GCA_006410675.1 Oreotragus oreotragus
CCTCTATAGGGCTCACTCTCCTTTCTTCTCAGACATAACAATTTCATGGTATCAATGATTTCTTAAATTGTGGGAGAAACAGTCTTGTTTGTCACAGCAGAAATGCAGATACAGGTATAATAACATTTCGTGTTTAGATAATGTTTGTGCTAAAAAATACTAAAATAATTTTTAAGAACTAAAATATTTTACTAGTTATAAAGAAGCAAATGAACTCTTAGAGATTTTTGCAATGTATATATATATTTACTATATATATATATAAACAAATGTGTTGACCATAAACTTATCATATATTTGATTAACAAACAAATATGAGAACAATAGTGTACTACTATCAGTGAGAATTATGAAATTTTAGAAACATTAACCCAGTTTGGGAAATATATAGAAATGATTGTAAATAAGATATAGAAAAATCAATTAAGTCTTTGGAAGAGGAATTTATCTGGTAGTCCAGTGAATACAACTTCACCTTCCAATACAGGGGATGTAGGTTCAATCTCTGGTTGAGGAGCTGAGATCCCACATACCTCACAACCAAAAACCCAAATCATAAAACAGAAGCAATACCATAATATATTCAATAAAGACTTAGAGGGGAAAAAAGTATTTAGAATAGTTAATCTCCAAAACACTTCTCCAGTACCCTCCTTTATCTCTAAAGGCAGATGACTCCTTTCCAACAGAAAGTAGAAGATTTTATAAATTAAAGAAATTAAATAAGAAGAGCTTTGGATTCAAGGGTATGAAATGAAGCATAAGGCAAAGATGAAACATATGGAAAAATTAAAAGAAGATATTTCATAATGACATCTACATACAAAATCAGAATTCTAAGTTCTAATCTTCCTCCAAACAGATAATTCAATAACTATCCGTAAACTTTAAATTAAAAGGTTATTTTCCCCTTTGGTGGTGGCAAAGGAAAACCTCCATATTTTTATATTTGAGGTGTTTAAAGAAGTTTTTAAGAGAGAAAATCATGATAACCTTACTATGTCAAACAGAAAACAAATCCAGAATTAGTAAAGACAGAGTTTTGACTGAAAGACTATTGCAAGGGAGGGGGAAAGGCTATTGCCTGGAGAAGAGACCAGAACTAAGTATGAGGGCTGTAGGATTTCTCAGGGCGGGGCAAGCTAGACAAAAAGTGTTGGAGAAGATTGGGAGGCAGCCAAATGCTACCTGTGTTTATGAACTGGTTTTATCCACAGGAGAAATAAACTTCTCCTATCTTTAGAACAGGAGGTAGTTTTATAGCTCAGAACAAGGCATCCCATCACAATCAGAGTCCCACCTTCTGTAGAAACAGAGAGAGAGTAATGCCATTTTTTTTAGAAATATTAATAATTAAAAATAATGCTGATAAGACTAAGAATTTTATCTAGGCACATTCTGTAGAAGGTAAAGTGTAATCTTTTCTACTGTAGAGGAAGACGTTCATCCTTTAAACAAAGATGCAAGCTGGGACTCAGCAAACTTTGAAAAACAGTGATTTCACTGTCTAGAATAAACTGATACCTGAAGATAAAATTATTCTATTTCTCCTTGGGAAAAAAATAACATACAGATGTATTTCTCTATCACTGTTGTTCCTTGTATAGACTTTACTAGCAATAATAGTTGTAACTTTTTCTTTCATTTTTTCAGATTTATTAATTTTTATATATTTAACAAAATACAGACGTTACTATCTTCTGGGACATTGATCTAAATGCTTAACAGATATTAATTCATTCAATCATAACAACCTCCCAAAATAGGTTTTATTAGTATCTCCATTTATAAACAAGGAAATTAAGACACAGAAAGGTTTAGTTGTTCAGGACACATTGATGATTGGCAGGGCACAGACTATGCTATTTTGATGAAACAACTAAAAACTATTTAAGTCATACAACATGGAGGAACAGAACTGAAAATGGAATCCAGATTTCTGTTTTGTTTCCTATTTGAATAAGTCTTGCCTTTAAAACTTTCTTTTGTTGGAAGAAAATCTGACCAGCAAGCTCAGAAACAAATCATACCTACCTTTTGGAAATCATAGCACCAGATTAAGACAGAAAATTAATTATGAAAGGAAGAATATATGTGGAAAAACCAGAGTAGCTTTCTTCAAATAGATTCATTCTTATCTCTTCTCGGGTGCAGCCCATCCCCCTCCAGCAGAAAAGAAAACAAACAAAAAGCAACCTTTAAAGGGATTGTGTCTATGGCTTGATTCACTTAGAAATTTTATTTTCTTATAGCTTAAGTGCAATAAAATGTGTTTAAAAAAAAAACAAACAGGAAGTTGAGCAATACAAACAAAAGATAAAAGCATAAAATCTAAAGGTTTCCCAAGTGGTTCAGTGGTAAAGAATCCACCTGCCAGTGCAGAAGATATAGGTTCTATCCCTGACCCAGGAAGATCCCACATGCCACGGAGCAACTAAGGCCGTGTGCTACAACTATTGAGCCTGTGCTCTAGAGCCTGGGAATCACAACCACTCAGATTTGTGTGCTGCAACTGCCGGACCTGTGTGCCCCGAGCTCATGCTCTGCAACAAGAGAAGGCACCCCAATGAGAAGCCCAGACACTGCAGCTAGAGAGTAGCTCCTGCTCATGTCAACTGGAGAAAAAGCCTAGCACAGCCAGAATTAATAATTAAATAAATGTTTAAAGTAAAAATTAAAAAGTAGGATTTCTTCAATCCATAAGGAAGATCTACATCTGTAACTAACCTAATAAGAAACACTGTTTATAAATCATTTATTTTTTGTATGTAGAACATTTGTTTATTTTTGTTCATTTTTATTGGAGAATAGTAAAAATGTTACTTTACAACTTTGTGTTAGTTTCTGCTATCCAGCAAAGACAGAATCAACTATACATATACATATATCCCATATTTTCATTGGATTTCCTCCCCAATTAGATCACTACAGAGCATTGAGTAGAATTCTCTGTGCTGTAACTCTTAATCAAAATTACCTAAATCCTTTGTAAAGAGAAAAACATGAAAGGTGGAAAGATAAGAATTGACAGTCAAACAAACATTTGAAGAAATTAACTGAATGGCAATGTGGAACTGTATCTGAATTCTGTGTTCCTGGACAGTAGCAACTGTCAGGAAATCCCCAAGCATGTGTTGATTCCAAGAAAAGACTAGCCACAAAGGACTATCCTACTCTTACATATTCAGAAATACGGCACTTTCCCTCCTTCCTCCTGACTCTCATACACTTTGTATGACTCCTTTGTTTACTTGACTCTATAAAACTCCAGACTTCTTTTCTTTCAGGCAATCTCCACCTGTTTCCCTATCACAAGAGGCTGAATACAGTTATCTCCTTAACTGTCCTATGCGTTTGTCTTTCACATAGTACAACTTTCTACAGCTGAGTACATCCCTTTTACAAAAATTAACTAGTAATTTTTGGATGTAGAAAAACATTTCATATTGACACAAGGAAAGTCAGATTTTTCTTAACTGTAGACACACTAGCTCCCAGGCATGAGAGCTTATAGCTTCAGTTCTACAACCTCAGCCCCAAATCACAAGTGAACCGACACAAAAGACTTGCACATTGCTTCCCAGCAGGCATAAGCTTATTTACTTCTTTGAGCTGGCAACCAGAAATATCATTGAAAATGACTAACAAGCTGGATTCTCCATCATTTCTCATCTAGTAGAGAACAGATTAACACCACTGATCAAACAAGAACACCAAATTGTCAGATGATAAAACTGGATTATCAATTATTGCTTCCACCCACCAATGGGGAATCACTTAGCGGCTGTGATGAATGAGAAAGAAAAATGAAAACATCGAATCTGGAGAGAGGAGGAAAAAAAGAGCAAACGAGGGTCATACGCTTTAAAACTTCATTGTCATTTGGAATTCACTTTACCATGCCTGTGGTTAACAATCCCAGTAAGGACTCTTCTGCACCGGTGCACTTTACCAAACTGACAGGTAAATCCATGAGTATCTTGGGGTCATCTCTAAAAAAAAAGCTACTTTGATGTTTGATTCCTCTCTGGTCAAGTTTACCAGTTGCTAAATCTACCCTCACAGATTGAGCTTCCTAGTGAGCGTCTGCAGTGTTGTTTCACTCTTAAATGTAAGCTGACAGTCATAGATCAGCAAATATTTTGAGCATAAGAATAAAAGATATCAAAGCCAACAAACAAGGAAAGTCATTATAAAGTAAAAAGAGCCAATTCAGTTTACAGGTTTTTTAAAACGGAGAAAAAAAATGATTTTGCATATTATACAAATATGTTCATTGTGTTATCTTATCCACCCCTATCAGAAGCAGCTATCAAATGATTTACTCAACAAACAAATGCAGAGATTTCCAAATGAAAACTAAATGGTTAAGAAAGCAAGTGAGAACAAAGAAGTAGGTAGGATCACCTTTTGAGGGAAGTGATTTGTTAACTAATAATATGAAATATATCCCCAAAGCTATATAGAATTGTTGAGGAATTCTGGATTTGATAGTGTATTCAGTACTTTCACAAATATTTGACATTATTGAAATATAGCACGTTAGAGATTTACTTCAGGCTTTTCTACTGTTCATCCTAACAGAGAATCTAAATACTTAAAATAAGTCACAAATTATTTGCTTCTAGAAGTTAGAGGCCATATTTTCATTCATATTCTAAATTTAGGATCTAGAAGTACTGAATACTAATGCTATATAACCCATGTAGGATAGTTCTCCATTTTCCAGGGTTAAAGGAGGCTGATGAAAGGGAGGCAACTTGGGGTAGTGAATAGAAGTTATGAGTTAAGCTACCTCAGGTTTGGTGAGTTATTTTCTCTGGATAAACATCTAGAGAGAAAGATTAATCTTCCTATTAACTATTGAGAAGCTGGGGAGCCCACCTCTGCATTCAAATATTTTGTGCACCAATAATATACAAAACTTAAGAATTTACTTAGTGGAGGCTTAAGGAGTTTGTTTCTTTTTTGCATATTCGAATTTAACATTTTCTAATTTCTCTACTTCTCTCTTTCTTTTTTTTCCTGATTCTCTGAGTGACCTATATCTTTCTTCTGCTGTCTTAAGTATTTCCTACCCAATATTTCTTGAAAATAATTGTGTCCTCTAGTTGTTTTTCCTTTTTTACTCTGCCATTGCAAGCCTCCTCTTAATGCTGAATATAAAAGAAATATTTCTCTCCCTAGACTGTTGTCAGGTCTGAAGTTGGAAGGGATAAATTCTGCTCCTGTAGGAAAGTGAAAGTGTTAGGTGCTCAGTGGAGTTCAACACTTTTTTTAAAATATAAAATTTACTTCAACATGAATCCACCGTGGGTATACACGTGTTCCCCATCCTGAACCCCCCTCCCACCTCCTCTTAACTCTTTGGGATTGCATGGGCTGTTGCTTGCCAAGCTCCTCTGTCCATGGAATTCTCCAGGTAAGAATACTGGAGTGGGTAGCCATTCCCTTTTCCAGGGGATCTTCCTGACTCAGGGATTGAATCCAGGTCTCCTACACTGAAGGCAGATTCTTTATTGTCTGAGCTACCAGGAAGGCTCCAGGGAAGCACCGGGAAAGCTGCCATAGGAAGATAGTGACATTCTCAAAGCTCATCTAACCCCATGCGTTCTTGACTTCACCTTAATTCAGTTCTCTGCTGTCTCCTTCAAATGAAGACTTCACAAACTCTCACCTGGAGTATAAAACAATGAAGGAGAACTGATGGAGAGTAATAAGAGATGTAGTGGAAAAGAAAAATTTCACCTAACATTTGCTAAAAAATATCACGGAAAACTGTATTCAAAACTATTGCAGTAAGGGTCAAAACTATATTGCAAGAGAAAAGAAAGATTGAACTCGATTCTGTTAAAACAAAAAAGACAGAGGATTTTAAATGCCGCCGTGAACTAATGGAAAAGTACTGGAGGACATGAGGGGGTAGGTCAGTCAATGTGATTATTAATTTACAGCAATGTGCTTACTAATTGTTGCTTATTGAAACTGGGCATCTATCCTCCCACAAGGACCCATAGGCAGTGGCTCTATTTTCCTTGATGGTTACATTTCAAAGGATGGTTCCAAGGTATTTGAGAAAGAGATTCCTGGATTCTAAAGGTTTCACAGTCAAAGAGGAGAAAAAATTTATAATTGCAAGTTTTCTAAAGTAAATGCTCTAATAAAAGGGAACATGTCTTGCTTTGTGTGAGAGCAGATGTAAGCACAGTTATAAGAATATAAAAAAGGAATGGCAGCCCATTCCAGTACTCTTGCCTGGAGAATTTCACGGACAGAGGAGCTGAGTAGGCTACGGTCCACAGGATCGCAAAGAGTTGGACACGACTGTGCAACTAACTTCCCAAAAGGAATGATCAAAGAAAAGGAAATGTTATCTACCCAAGAACTGGAACAGAAAGGGAGGCCTCTTGAGCAGAGAACATCAATCATTAACCTAATCCAACCATCAGACACCAAGTCTAATTTTTTTGTTATGTTCTTCTAACCGTGAAATATACAGTTTTGCAGTTCATTTATTATATATTTCATGAATGTGGGCACGTCTGACAAACTGGGCAGCACTCCAGACTTTTCAGTCCAGTGTTTCATCACAGATTTATTCCTCTGTGCAAAAGGCCTTTCTAGTCTGTTCAAGTTATTATTGAATCCATTGTATGGTATTGATGACCAGTTTATGAATTAGCTAGAAATATCACTCTCACTAAAAATATGTCAGGAAGAAATGGCATTTTTATTTTTGTTTCATTATATTTATCTGTTTTAAAATTATTGTGTTTTCTGCAATTTTTGGTAGCCAATCGTTAAGTAAATAATTGATGTTTAAAAAATTTTTAAGATGCATATGTTTTAACAAACATGATGTGCTTGCTTATAAACATATTAGTCTTCATCTATCTCCCAAAGATTTTCTGTGATAAATCCAATTCTATTCTGTTCTATCATTTTGTTATATCATATGTTAGACAAATGTGTCTCGATTTTCTGTTTTAGGGGAAAAAAAAAGTCATGGCAGATTATTTCATACTATGTTAAGAAGCTTAAACAGAAAAAGGACAATGTATGAAAATAAGAAAGATGTGAATGAAGCAGCCAACTGGCATCCATACATGGGACTCATATGCAAATCAAGTTATTCTGTGCTTTCCAACACGTCCCGAATTCTTTTAAAACCATATTTTAAGCTGGATAGCAACTCTTTATGAAGACATCAGTGACAAAAATACAGACAGCATTGTGTTGGGTAGAGCAATGCCAGGAGTTGACAGGACCAACAGATAAAACCAAAGCAATTAAGTTTCCATAAACACTTGACTTGGTGTTGAATCAACACTCTTCCTTCTAAACAGCAGTGTAGCAAGACATAAATGACAAATCATACATTTCCAATCTATAAACCATGCTGGTTTGATGAAGTAACAGAATTCTTTTTCCAGCTTTTCTTTTTACCATGTGAAAGAAAAAAAATTGCTCAATAATTTGTGAGTTTTACTTCAGAGATGTGAATTTCTCTGTCTACAAAATATTAGAAGAATTATAGATAAGCTTTGGCATGTTTCCAGCTTACTACCATCCATCTCCAAAAACAACAAATTCTTATGGCTAGAGGTGAGCAAGTTTTGAGTGACATTTAGCCATCCTTTCTCACAAACTGTTTTCCAGGCATTCATTATCAACTCTTTGGCAAAGTCAGAGAATGCTGTCTCAAGAGCCTTCCATATCCCTGTTCTTTTTTATTTCATTTCCCCTACCTCAACACATAACACAAAATAATTCAAGACTATACACTATCTACCTTATCTCCCTTACTTTGTTCCCTTGTAGATATTTCCTGAACTTGTTCAGGAAAGAGCTAAGGAATATATTTTTATTAAACAATAATTTTTTTTCTTCCAAAGAAGAAAGTGATAATAAACTTCCAATATAAATGGAAGTGTATAATATATAGACAGACTTCCACTTATATTATACTATATAGAGACTTCAATATAAATGGCAAGATGCTCAAGTAAACAAACATTTTCCAAGTTTTCAGGACAATAAAACAAAAGCATCTGATTATACCTGGTTTCAGAGTGATTTTCTACACTCACATAGAATTTCTGTCTGTGTAGCAATGTGCTTCTTTGCTTTCAAAGTCTTATGTATTTGTCCTTATCTAGCTCATATGGAGTATTTAGTACTTTAGTATTTAATATTTCCAGACATTTCAAGGTAGTTAATCCATGTCATGTCTGACAAATGACATGGACATTTTTTTATTAGACAAAATTTTATTAGAACGCTCTCATATTGTAGGTAGCTTTCCTGTTCTACAAGATGTTCCTTAGGAAAATTGATTGCTTCTCTTTTCATTCCCAGAATTTCAAATTGTCTGGCATTTATAGTGCAGTTGCCATGAATGCACTGTATGTACTTTATACCAGGTGATAGATTGCAAACTTCAGGAGATTGAGAGCAGTTTATTTGATTATTCTAGGTTTCTTTATGTCTAGAGGAAGGCATGGTACATATCAACATCTTAGTAAATATTTAAATATTTATTTACTAAGATAAAAGCATGCAAAGAAAGCCGATAAGTTGCTTCTTTTTTCTGGGCCATGGGATCATTTTGAGTGTCCTGCTATCTATAGTGGCCCCACTAAATCATGCAGCTAATCTCTGCAGTTTGTTCCAAATGTGGTAGTTTAAGACTGGTGAGACTAATAGATTACGTTATCTGGATTTCAAACGAGAAACGCATCCACAGTTGTGACTTGTAGTCTTCACAGGCTCTAGATTAGTTCTGATTATTATGTGTTCATGCCGCTTGTCTACTGTAAATTTCTGACTCTCTTCTAAACATTTTCACTGAGCTGACTTTCTCATAGAGCAAATCTCTCATGTGGAGTACTGTGTAAAGGCAAGAATATACTGTACAGCCAAATATCTGGTTATCATAACACTGACAAACTGTGTGAACTGGGGTAAGTTATGTATGTCTTTAAGTGTTGGTTTAATTATCTGACAAATGAGATTAATGATACATGACTACTTAATAGCATCGTCATAATGTTAAATAAGAGATTATGTGCAGCCTTAACACCATTCATCGTAATATAAATGTTAGTTGGAGAACAGACTTGTGATTGCTAAAGAGGAAGGTGAGTAGGGGAGGTATAGAGACGAAGTTTGGTGTTAAAAGATGCAAACTAGTACATATAGAATGAATAAACAACAAAAGCCTATTGTTAGCACAAGGAACTGTATTCAATATCCTATGATAAACTGTAATGGAAAAGAATATAAAAAAGAATGCACATATATATATAACTGAATCACTTTGCTATATAAACAGAAATCAACACAACATTGTAAATTAGCTATACTTCAGTTAAAAAGTTAAAAAAATATAGTATAACCACTTTGGGGTAAAGAAAATTAAATACTAGTTATTTCCATGCTTTTAATAAACTTAGACATACTATACAAGTGTAATATTACTTATTCAGATCATTCTCCAGAACTTCTTGTAGCAAGACTAAGAAGAAATTAATTTTCATGTAGGGCCAAATACCACGTGGTTATACACATCTTAAAGTTCAAAGGCAGGCATCTTTTATTTCAGGAATTATGTGACACTGCTTCCAAAGCAACCAGCACATCATAAGGCAGTGGCCCTCTGGCTCTTTGATACCTGAAGGCAGGCTAGTTTCAGATATTACATTAGGAGTAAACAGGCATGGATTTAAAACAATTAAACCATAAAACACATTAACAGTTTATGCAATCCTGTTTACATATCCCATTATATTACACTGGTCCACTTATTTAGAGTGGTTACTAGTGGGATTCCCAGTTGTCTCAGTGGTAACGAATCTGCCTGCTGATGCAGGAGACAAAAGAGATGCAGGTTCAACCCCTGGGTTGGGAAGATCCACTGGAGAAGGAAATGGCAACCCATTTCCCAGACTAAGAGAAAAGATTTACAGTACATATATTTGACAAAGACTTTATATCAAGAATATGCAGAGAATTCTTACAAATCAGTAAGAAGAATGCAGTCAACCTAATTATAACAGAGTGAAAAATTTGACAGACACTTCGCAAAAGATAATATGGAAGTGGCTGACAATCACATAAAAATGTGTTCCATATCATTAGTAAGCAGACAAATACAAATTAAAAACCATGACAAAACATAAACATAATGAGTATTTTTTTAAAAAAAGAATACCAAGTATGGGTGAGGATATGAAGCTGGTAGAAGCATAAAAGTACATATTTCTACAACTCCCTTGGAAAAATATTTGATAGTACTTGATGAAGGAAAACATGTATATTGTAATAATTCCAATAATCCCAATAATTCCACTTCTATGTCCCCAAAAAAGTAAATAATCATATGTACCAAAAGGCATACAGAAAAGTGTCCATAGAAATTTTATTTGTAATAGCTCTAAACTGAAAACAAACCAAGTGTTCATTAATAATAAATAAATTCTAATTCCTGCATATTACCCAGCTATTAGCAAAAATAAACTTCTTTACATGCAACATGGATGAATTTCATAGGCATAATATTAAGTGAAAATGTTTATATGCTAACAATATATACTCTGTCTATGTAAGGTTATAAAGTTGATTAAATTATGGAAATTGGAATAATTCTTATTGTTGGGAGTTACTCAAAAGAATTAGGCACTTTCTTGAGTGCTGAAACTATTATATGTATATTACTTTTGGTGGTGGTTATTATTTTTAAATTCACAAATTCACTGAGGTAAAGAAGATAAAAAGGGCTGGTGACCTAATTTGGTAGAGTTCATAAGAATGAACTCTTTGATTAAAGGAAGGAAGAGACTGTTCTTGTAAGTACTTTCTGAGCAGGACATGGTCTAGCAATTTAATCCATATATGAGAATGAATTCCCAAGGGCATGCCAGAGGGCAGGACTTGGTTATCCTTAGTGTTTTCCTTCATTTTTGATCTTTCCTCCTACCAAATTAAGTTACAAATAGCCAAGTTCTGTTTATTTGTTAATAAGACCTACAATCTGAAACAGAAATGTAGGGAAAATTAATTTTTAAAAGTGTATCAAGTTTCTAATATTATCAAAGAGAGTTTAAGAGTTTGGGCTTAAAATTGTCTATTGCTTATGAAATAACTGTGTTAAGTAGGGACTGAAGCTAAAGTTAGTGAGGTTATATGTCAGCTGCTTCTGTAATACTCCTGTTCAGAAAAGCTCCTTTTACCTAAGTACAGCAAAAGGAATTTCATAGTTAAAATGGTCTATTTATATGTAGATTTTCAGACCTCCAGTCAATAGAGAAGCATTTAGATCATTCTGGAGGTTTGGCCTTGGTCCTGAAACTTTTCCAGTGGATAAGGTTTGGCCTTGGTCCTGAAACTTCTCCAGTGGATAAGTCTCAGTGGGTCCCCAGAGTCTCTTACTCTGAGTCCACTTATTTTTTCCACCCTACAACCTCTACTCAACCTCTGAGTCATGCTCTCCAGTTCTATTTATTTCTGCACATTGATCATTTTGCCAGAATCACTGCTTGCCAAAATCTCCGCCCGATGCCTGTTGCTTTCTAGTCCCTTAACCCAAGCATCTGATTCTATCTCTAAGGGCTATTCCAGAGCTCAAAATCAGTACATTCATAAAAAATTTCAGGCCAACAAGGATACATGTATAATTACCTGAATACAATCTTCATTCTAAAATGCTTACTATACCACTGATTCCCAAGTGTTCACCTTTATCCTTCTGTTTTGACTGTTTCTCCAAATTTGAACCTTAAGTAAAGGTAGCCTCCTATTTTCCTGGTGCCCTTGATCTCTGAAGAGCTTTAAGTTGAATGCACACATTCTACTTATTCATAGATCCAAGCCAAAATTTAGGCTCAAAAATTTGCATGTTTGGAGGAGCCCAACATGTTAAGTTAACAATAATCCCAGATGACACTGACTATCCCCTAAACAGTCTCGAGAGGTCATGATAAGCTTCTTTATAAGTTGTTTTCAGTTCTTGTACGGATATAATAGCTAGCATTAAATCATCAATTGTATCAAATTCCTTGTGTCATTATAAAACAATGATTTTTCANTAGATCCAAGCCAAAATTTAGGCTCAAAAATTTGCATGTCCCTTTAGCTTAGTTGTCCTTGACCTCAACCAAAGTTCTTTGGAGGAGCCCAATATGTTAAGTTAACAATAATCCCAGATGACACTGACTATCCCCTAAACAGTCTCAAGAGGTCATGATAAGCTTCTTTATAAGTTGTTTTCAGTTCTTGTACAGGATATAATAGCTAGCATTAAAGCATCAATTGTATCAAATTCCTTGTGTCATTATAAAACAATGATTTTTCACTTATTTATGACAGAAGATACTATATCTGTATATAAAATATCCAGGTTCTATTTATCTATTTTCAATAATATGGAGGATATTGTGTGTCTTCAAAAGCTATCTATCGGAATTATAACCCTTTTGCATAATATGGCATGGCTTTCAAGTTTGGATTATAAAGCCCACTGAGCAAATTCCAGCATTTTAAAAATGACAGTAGTAGTTAACTCTCAAGAGTTGATTGTCTCTTGTACTTCTATGAATTTGAAAGCCATCTATATCTCCAACATACTGGATTTCATTCTAAGCAAAAACAAACTGATTTTCAGAGAATTTGTGGATTTATTGGTGTCAGAGCTAATAAGAGAACTAAGGACAAATCATTAGCATCTTAACTCCACGATCAGTATGACTTTTATTATATCACATTTAATTAACAGATTGTTGGGGGGGGCTCTGAAATAAGCAATTATTTAACTATACAAAATATAATTTATTTAATAAATATTTATTGAGCACTTACTATGTATCAGGTTTACTCAGATTAATATTAGTTTTATATCATGTCAAAAGAAAAAAGTGCAAGATTTCAATCAATTTCAAATTCTGAAGCTCAAATCCTATGATAATTTATGAAAAATATCCTAAAAATGGCAGGGTATTTGTTTTAAAATATTTATAATAACATAACAGTACTTGTAGAGAAAAATATTAAAGCTTAAAATCAGACTTAGTCAAAATCTGAAGCTAATTACAGCTATTTCACATTATCAAAACAGTGATCATAAGGAATATATAATAATAGAAATTATGGGGGAAACAGGATATAATTTTTGTATGTATTATGCATATAATGGATGAATCTGAATATTGAATTTATGCATAAGAAAAAAAAACTTGAAAGACAAAAATCTGAATTATCAATTCCAGTTGTTTGGTGTGAAATAATTTTTTTGGTATTTCTTAAACTTTTTATGACAGTTTTTTGAGGTACATGCTAGTATATATCTGCAAAATTATCATAACAATTAAGATAATGAGCATTCACATCACTCCCCCCCAAATTTTCCCTTAGAAAAAGATGTAGAGATATAGTATAAGGGGTATAAATGCTAACTTGTGTGTATATATCAACATACTACAGTTGAGAATATTTTTATTCTATTTTTTCTTCAGTTAACTTGGAAAAAAAATTGCTTTATTGGATTGTTGAGAATTAAGTAACAGAATAAGTTGTATATTTCTTTTTGTGTTATTGTGTATTTTAGGGTTTGAGGGTTGGTAACATTTTGGAGGCAGAAANAGGCCAACAAGGATACATGTATAATTACCTGAATACAATCTTCATTCTAAAATGCTTACTATACCACTGATTCCCAAGTGTTCACCTTTATCCTTCTGTTTTGACTGTTTCTCCAAATTTGAACCTTAAGTAAAGGTAGCCTCCTATTTTCCTGGTGCCCTTGATCTCTGAAGAGCTTTAAGTTGAATGCACACATTCTACTTATTCATAGATCCAAGCCAAAATTTAGGCTCAAAAATTTGCATGTTTGGAGGAGCCCAACATGTTAAGTTAACAATAATCCCAGATGACACTGACTATCCCCTAAACAGTCTCGAGAGGTCATGATAAGCTTCTTTATAAGTTGTTTTCAGTTCTTGTACGGATATAATAGCTAGCATTAAATCATCAATTGTATCAAATTCCTTGTGTCATTATAAAACAATGATTTTTCACTTATTTATGACAGAAGATACTATATCTGTATATAAAATATCCAGGTTCTATTTATCTATTTTCAATAATATGGAGGATATTGTGTGTCTTCAAAAGCTATCTATCGGAATTATAACCCTTTTGCATAATATGGCATGGCTTTCAAGTTTGGATTATAAAGCCCACTGAGCAAATTCCAGCATTTTAAAAATGACAGTAGTAGTTAACTCTCAAGAGTTGATTGTCTCTTGTACTTCTATGAATTTGAAAGCCATCTATATCTCCAACATACTGGATTTCATTCTAAGCAAAAACAAACTGATTTTCAGAGAATTTGTGGATTTATTGGTGTCAGAGCTAATAAGAGAACTAAGGACAAATCATTAGCATCTTAACTCCACGATCAGTATGACTTTTATTATATCACATTTAATTAACAGATTGTTTGGGGGGGCTCTGAAATAAGCAATTATTTCAACTATACAAAATATAATTTATTTAATAAATATTTATTGAGCACTTATTATGTATCAGGTTTACTCAGATTAATATTAGTTTTATATCATGTCAAAAGAAAAAAGTGCAAGATTTCAATCAATTTCAAATTCTGAAGCTCAAATCCTATGATAATTTATGAAAAATATCCTAAAAATGGCAGGGTATTTGTTTTAAAATATTTATAATAACATAACAGTACTTGTAGAGAAAAATATTAAAGCTTAAAATCAGACTTAGTCAAAATCTGAAGCTAATTACAGCTATTTCACATTATCAAAACAGTGATCATAAGGAATATATAATAATAGAAATTATGGGGGAAACAGGATATAATTTTTGTATGTATTATGCATATTATGGATGAATCTGAATATTGAATTTATGCATAAGAAAAAAAACTTGAAAGACAAAAATCTGAATTATCAATTCTAGTTGTTTGGTGTGAAATAATTTTTTTGGTATTTCTTAAACTTTTTATGACAGTTTTTTGAGGTACATGCTAGTATATATCTGCAAAATTATCATAACAATTAAGATAATGAGCATTCACATCACTCCCCCCCAAATTTTCCCTTAGAAAAAGATGTAGAGATATAGTATAAGGGGTATAAATGCTAACTTGTGTGTATATATCAACATACTACAGTTGAGAATATTTTTATTCTATTTTTTCTTCAGTTAACTTGGAAAAAAAATTGCTTTATTGGATTGTTGAGAATTAAGTAACAGAATAAGTTGTATATTTCTTTTTGTGTTATTGTGTATTTTAGGGTTTGAGGGTTGGTAACATTTTGGAGGCAGAAACAGAGGAAGGGAAAGAAAGATACGAAAAAATGCAGTAAAGGACAGATTGCTTATGTGTATATGTTCCCTGAAAGAATTGATTTACAAATTCCTCTCATACAAACATGTTTGGCAGCCTGTAGGGGAAGTTTAACAGCAATCGCAAACTGAATTGTTTGTATTATCCTGCACAAATCATCTAACCTGCTCTTTGAAAGTCTTCTTTAAATTGAGAACCAAACAGTTAGCCCCTTCTGCTTCCCACTCAGCAGGATTGATTCAGAACTAAACTTGGCAGACTGTAAAAAGAAGGTATCAACCAAATTTAATAACCTGTATTTATTAATATACTAGCATCAGCAACCTGTATCAGACAGAAAGAAAATTCACTCCAATTTGCTCCACTCACAATGACGACCACTCTTGACAGAGTGAACAGACTTTACAGAATATCTCTAAATCATGTATGTAAATTATTTGCACCAACATCACACCCCCTTGCTATCAGTTCAGTTCAGTTCAGTCGCTCAGTTGTGTCTGACTCTTTGCGACCCCATGAACTGCAGCACACCAGGCCTCCCTGTCCATCACCAACTCCTGGAGTCCACCCAAACCCGTGTCCATTGAGTCGGTGATGCCATCCAACCATCTCATTCTTTGTCGTCCCCTTCTCCTCCTGCCTTCAATCTTCCCCAGCATCAGGGTCTGTTTTAATGAGTCAGCTCTTCATATCAGGTGGCCAAAGTATGCTATACTGCTGCTGCTGCTGCTAAGTCGCTTCAGTCGTGTCCGACTCTGTGCAACCCCATAGACAGCAGCTCACCAGGCTCCCACGTCCCTGAGATTCTCCAACAATAGAAAATTCAAATCTAATCTTGCTGTATTTATATTAGTTTGCTTGTTGCTACTGCAACAAATTCCTATAAACTCAGAATCTTAAAACAGTACACATTTACTATTTATATAGTCTGGAGCTCTGGAGTCCAAATGGGTCTCATTGAACTAAAATTCAAGGGAGAATTCATTTCCTTGCCTTTGCCTGCTTTCAACAGGTTGCCCATATTCTTTGGCTCATAGTCCTTCCCTCTGTCTTCAAAGTCAGTCGTGGCTAACTGAGCCTTCCTCATCATCCATCACTGATGCTGCCTCTCTCTTTCACATATGCTTCCCAGGTGGCACTAGTGGTAAAGAACCCACCTGCTAATGCAGGAGGACATAAGAGACATGGGTTCAGTCCCTGAGTCAGGAAGATCCCTGGAGGAGAGCGTGGCAACTCACTCCAATATTGTTGTCTGGAGAATCCTATGGACAGAGGAGCCTGCTGCCTATAGTCCATAGGGTCACAGAGTTGGGCACAACTGAAGTGAATTAGCATTCTTGTGATTACATTGAATTCACATGGATAGGCCAGGACACTATCCCAACTCTAAAGTCAGCTGATAAGCAATTTGAACTTTATCCGCTACCTTAATTCTCTTTTGTCACACAATGTAACATATTCAAAGACTCCAGGGGTTAACACTAACTTCTGTTATTCTCTCAATCATAGTTCTCTCTTCCTCTCTTGGTGCCAATAACTAGCACATTAAAATCTTGTTCTGATCCCTCAGGTCTCTTTTTGCAAAAATAAAAAATAAAAAAATGCAGATGCATGTAAAAATGTTTCTCAAAAAGACTTATGACAAAACATTATACCCACAAGTTGGCATAGTCTAAAGTTATGTTACTTTTCTTACAGGGATGACAATGAAATGCTTCTTGTTTCTGGCCGTTGCTGCTGGCTGCCTGCCTGTTTTGATTATAAAAGTATGTAAGGATTGTATATTTTATGATTACTTTTGAGAGAAGATAAGAGCTAGCTCTGTGCTATAACTTATTTTGTTGCAGGCACTATTGTGAGGATGCTATGCCCAGTAGGCCAGCTAAAGTCCACCGGGTCACAAGGAGTCGGACACGACTAAAGCAGCTGAGCACACACAGGCACGTGCCCAGTACTCACCTAGTTCTCACCATAGCTCTATTAGGCAAGTACTATTCTTAATCTCATAAAAAGAGAAAGAAACCAAGCATAAGAGGCTAAGTCATGTGTCCAAGGTCAGATAACCTGGAAGTGGCAGAGTCTGAAGGTAAATCTAAGCAGTTTGACTTCACAAGCCCATGTCTACATCATTAAACTTCTCTGAATAATTCAAAAAACTAAAAATCTAGGGTGGGAACTACTTCTTTACAACTGATCCATGCATTTTCCATGAAAATATGGGGAAAATATTGTTTTTTAGTTTTTATCCAGAAAAGGTATTTCATCAATATCCCAACTGAGCTTTCTGATTTATGACTATAACAAGAATTTAACACATCCAAATTAAATATAAAATGAAAAGTGCCAGGACTTCCCTCGAAGTCCAGGGGTTTGGAGTCCACATTTCCACTGCATGGGGCTTTAGTTCTGCTCCTGGTCTGGAAATTAAGATCCCACAAGCCTCACTTCACAACCAAAAATAAAAAATGAAATATGCCAACAGCAAGGAGAGAAACATGAGGAGCTGTTAGCAATGGAGTCAATATATGATACTTGAATCTCACTACTTATTAAAAACAAGAGTTTCAACATTCACAGAACAGAAATGAAACATTTAATGGTATATAAAAAGAAATAAATTCCGAGTATTTTACAAGTCATTCAATAATATGTACCTGTAAAAAAATCTCAACGATATAAGGAAAATATTACATTGCAATGTAATGAAAATATTTTCTATGATGAACTGGTTAATAGTTTTAGTATAGAACATGAATGGTTTTTATATTTTCACATGCTAGATAGAAGTCAAAAGTGGAAAAAAGTGAAAGCCGCTTAATTCAATAAATGAAAGAAAATCCATATACATTAGATTACTGGGGTGCTGGTATGGATCTTATCACTCACACTTCTTTCCCCACGAGAAACCAGATGGAGCTCTTGCCTGATATCCAAAAATCCTCTGGTAAGTTAAAAGTATTGCATTTTGAAGTGATCATCAGATATAGGCTGCAACGTTTATGGTTGAAAACTAAAAAGCCTCAGAAGAGAAGTTTAAGAGACTAAAGTTCAAGGTCCCTGGATATGAGATGGTTGAGTCATCCATGTGAATGCTGATGTCACTCCTGTTGACTGCAGAATTTGGGGTAGACAAGATGAATTGTTTCAGGAGACCCAATTTCTATCAATGAGAGGAATTTACAGGAAAATCACTATACCAAAGTAAATGTTTGGAGGTGGATAGCTAGAGCTAAATGACATGAATTTCACTGAAGTAGCATATTTTAAGAGGAGCAGGGAGAGTTATCATATGGAACTTAAGGAAATTCTTGTGGGTTCCCAGTTCAGTTCAATTCAGTCACTCAGTCGTGTCCAACTCTTTGTGACCCCATGCACTGCAGCCTGCCCAGCTTCCCTGTCCATCACCAACTCCAGGAGCTTGCTCAAACTCATGCCCATCAAGTCAGTGATGCCATCCGACCATCTCATCCTCTGTCATCCCCTTCTCCTTCTGCCTTCAATCTTTCCCAGCATCAGGGTCTTTTTGAATGAGTCAGTTCTTCTCATCAGGTGCCCAAAATATTAGAGCTTCAGCTTCAGCTTCAGCTTCAGACCTTCCAATTGAAAGGTTGTTGCTGAGCCTTGAAAGACACAGGAAGTCTTGGCCTCCAGAGGAGAGGAATTCAATCCAGGGCCAGTGACGAGACTTGATCACTCAGAGCTTTTGTGTAACCAACTTTTATTAAAGTAAAAAAGAGACAGAAGAAGCTTCTGACATAGACATCAGAAGGGAGCAGAAAGATGCCCCCCTGCTAGTCTTTATCAGGATGTTATATAGCTACTAGCAGGCTGCTGCCTGGAGAATCCCAGGGATGGGGGAGCCTGGTGGGCTGCTGTCTATGGGGTCACACAGAGTCGGACACGACTGAAGTGACTTAGCAGCAGCAGCAGCAGCAGTAGGCTGCTAATTAGAGAAAGGAAATGTCTCAAAACTCAGAGTGGCACCAGGCTCCTCACCCACAACATGCATTTTGAGATAATATTGGCACAGGGTGAGTCACCCCAGGGCCATAAGACAATTGACATGATTCTTGAAGAAAGGCAAGTTTCCAAGCAAATATTTGGTTTCATTAACACGTATTAGGAGAACAATTGTATGAGTAAAACATACTGGTTTGTCAAGTCGGTTCTGAGTCTTAGGTGGAACCAACTTAAAGACAGAGTCTAGGGTAAATACGTAGTTCATTAACATAGCTTAAGAAAAACATTTCTATAAGAAAAATGCATTGGTTAGCTCAAGGTTTGAGAAAAGTTAAGTTTAGGTGGAACCAGGTGTCATCATAGGATCAGAGAATTTTAAGATAAACCTCCTTTTACTTTTGTATAGAGAAGGGAAAAAAAATCCGACACTTGTAGTTTGTTTCCTCCTGCCACTTAAAGAGAGAGAAAAAAAAAATCTGATACTTGCAGCCTATTTCCTCAGCTTGGAGACCCCTAGCCTTGGAGATCCAACCAGTCAATCCTAAATGAAATCAGTCCTGTAGCATTCGGTCCCATCACTTCATGGCAAATAGATGGGTAAGCAATGGAAACTGTGACAGACTTTATTTTGGAGGACTCCAAAATCACTTCAGATGGTGACTGCAGCCATGAAATTAAAAGATGTTTGCTCCTTGGAAGAAAAGCTATGACTGACCTAGATAGCACATTAAAAAACAGAGACATTACTTTGCCAACCAAAGTCCGTCTAGTCAAAGCTATCGTTTTTCCAATAGTCATGTACGGATGTGAGAGTTGGACTATAAAGAAAGCTGAAGGCCAAAGAATTGATGCTTTTGAACTGTGCTGTTGAAGAAGACTCCTGAGAATCCCTTGGACAGCAAAGAGATCTAACCAGTCCATCCTAAAGGAGATCAATCCTGAGTATTCATTGGAAGGATTGATACTGAAGCTGAAACTCTAATATCTTAGCCACCTGATGTGAAGAACTGACTCACTAGAAAAGACCCTGATGCTGGGAAAGACTGAAGGCGGGAGGAGAAGGAGATGACAGAGGATTAGATATTTGGATGGCATCACCAACTCAATGGACATGAGTTTGAGTAAGCTCCAGGAGTTGGTGATGGACAGGGAAGCCTGGTGGGCTACAGTCCATGGGGTCACAAAGAGTCGGACACGACTGAGCAACTGAACTGAACTGAACTGAACTGAACCTTCCTGCCTGTTACTCTCTCACAATGAATATTCAAGACTGATTTTCTTTAGGACTGACTAGTTCGATCTCTTGCTGTCCAACAGACTCTCAAGAGTTTTCTCCAACACCACAGTTCAAAAACATCAATTTTTCGGCCCTCAGCTTTCTTTATGGTCCAACTCTCACATCCATACATGACTATTGGAAAAAACCATAGCTTTGACTAGGTGGACCTTTGTTGGCAAAGTAATGTCTCTGCTTTTTAATAAGCTGTCTAGCTTGGTCATGATTTTTCTTTCAAGGAGCAAACATCTTTTAATTTCACAGCTGCAGTCATCATCTGCAGTGATTTTGGAGCCCAAGAAATAAAGCCTGTCACTGTTTCTATTGTTTCTTAATCTGTTTGCCATGAAGTGATGGGATTGAATTCCATGATCTTAGTTTTTTGAATGCTGAGCTTTAAGGCAGCTTTTTCACTCTCCTCTTTCACCTTCATCACAAGACTTTTTAGTTCCTTTTTGCTTTCTGCCATAAGAGTGGTGTCATCTACATATCTGAGGTTACTGATATTTTCCCCAGCAATCTTGATTCCAGCTTGTGCTTTATCCAGGCTGACATTTCGCATGATGTACTCTGCATAGAAGTTAAATAAGCAGGGTGACAATATACAGCCTTGACGTCCTCCTTTCCCAATTTGGAACCAGTTTGTTGTTCCATGTCTGGTTCTAATATTGTTTCTTGACCTGCATACAGGTTTCTCAGAAGGCAGGTAAGGTGGTCTGGTATTTCCATATCTTTAAGAATTTTCCACAGTTTGTTGTAATCCACATAGTCAAAGGCTTTAGGGTAGTCAATGAAGCAGAAGTAAATGCTTTTCTGGAATTCTCTTGCTTATTCTATCATCCAACAGATATTGGCAGTTTGAGCCCTCTAATCTAGTCCAGGATACTTGCAGTATGACTGAAAAATAGCACATTATGAGTGTGTTTTTGAAGAAATGACATCCACAAGGGACAGTTTCTAAAGAAGTGTAATGATTTTATAGTTTTGTCTTCTCCCAATATCCTTAAATTTTTAAATAAAATATAAGACAAGAACTACTATATTTGAGCAAAGTATGGCTGAATCCTATCCATTCAGAAACTGTTGATAGTCCTGTGGTAGTTGATAAATACACAGATACCATTCAAATTATACCACATAAGTTTTTCACTTTAAAAAAAAATAGCATAAAATACATGTGAATCACACACACATAAAAGATGTTCTTTACACAAATTAATGCTAGCCTAAAATATTAAAGCCATTAATTGTTTTTCTTAGTAAGCTACAGGATAAAAGGTAAAAAAATGAAACATTTTAGTTTGTAGTGTTATGCCCAAGTCGCANAGTTTTTCACTTTAAAAAAAAATAGCATAAAATACATGTGAATCACACACACATAAAAGATGTTCTTTACACAAATTAATGCTAGCCTAAAATATTAAAGCCATTAATTGTTTTTCTTAGTAAGCTACAGGATAAAAGGTAAAAAAATGAAACATTTTAGTTTGTAGTGTTATGCCCAAGTCGCAAAATCTCTCAATGACCACCAGGGAGCCGATATCTGATGCAGAAGCAAGAGAGTTTTTATTACCAAGCTCGAGCTGGGGCTCCCACTGATACACAGCCGCTATAGGGAGGAGCCCCGAGCTCTGGGTTACATTGCTTATATAGGGTATTCTCGCACGGAAAAATTCAAAAAACGGGAGTCTCCGGGTCTGATTGGTCACCTTCTGGTGAAGGGTTAGATGTTGAGTTCTGATTGGTTCCCATTTCCCGGGCTTGATTCAAATTTCCCCGGGCTGGCCAAGGTTTTGATTGGTTCGCAGGTAGTGGGGTGAGGTCAGGAGATTTCCAAAGGCTCTTGGATTTCCAAGGGCTCTTTTCTGGAACCTTACAAAATGGAGTTTTTCTGTTAACAAGATGGAGTAGCTTAGGTCCTTCAGTAGTTGACTTGAATTNTGTTGAGTTCTGATTGGTTCCCATTTCCCGGGCTTGATTCAAATTTCCCCGGGCTGGCCAAGGTTTTGATTGGTTCGCAGGTAGTGGGGTGAGGTCAGGAGATTTCCAAAGGCTCTTGGATTTCCAAGGGCTCTTTTCTGGAACCTTACAAAATGGAGTTTTTCTGTTAACAAGATGGAGTAGCTTAGGTCCTTCAGTAGTTGACTTGAATTCTATATTGTATGTGCATATGCTGATATACATATCAATGTTTTCTCGTATGAATCAGACAAAGATTCACAATCTGGGTTGAAGATCCTGAAGGTTTTGTACTCAGTGATGAATACTTAGATTCTCCCAGACACATACCTTTAAACAGTATTCAAGTGTGAGTGGTTTTGGGGGAGGGATGCAAAGAGAACACTTGCAGGAGGTAGGGTGGAGAATGCACCAAGGAAGGGAAGTCAGGCAGTAAAAGGTATCAATTCAGTTCAGTTCAGTCGCTCAGTCGTGTCCGACTCTTTGCGATCCCGTGAACGCAGCATGCTGGGCCTCCCTGTTCATCACCATCTCTCGGAGTTCACTCAGACTCATGTCAATCGAGTCAGTGATGTCATCCAGCTAGGATTCACAATCTGGGTTGAAGATCCTGAAGGTTTTGTACTCAGTGATGAATACTTAGATTCTCCCAGACACATACCTTTAAACAATATTCAAGTGTGAGTGGTTTTGGGGGGTGGGATGCAAAGAGAACTTGCAGGAGGTAGGGTGGAGAATGCACCAAGGAAGGGAAGTCAGGCAGTAAAAGGTATCAGTTCAGTTCAGTTCAGTCGCTCAGTCGTGTCCAACTCTTTGCGATCCCGTGAACGCAGCACGCTGGGCTTCCCTGTTCATCACCATCTCTCGGAGTTCACTCAGACTCATGTCAATCGAGTCAGTGATGTCATCCAGCCATCTCATCCTCGGTAGTCCCCTTCTCCTCCTGCCCCCAATCCCTCCCAGCATCAGAGTCTTTTCCAATGAGTCAACTCTTCGCATGAGGTGGCCAAAGTACTGGAGTTTCAGCTTTAGCATCATTCCTTCCAAAGAAATCCCAGGGTTGATCTCCTTCAGAATGGACTGGTTGGATCTCCTTGCAGTCCAAGGGACTCTCAAGAGTCTTCTCCAACACCACAGTTCAAAAGCATCAAAAAGGTATATAGTATCAAAACATTTTCCACTATGGTTCGTATTGCCCAATAAAAATGCCTCAATATGGTCCAAAATACCAATTATAAATCTGAAAAACAACCCTTTTATAGGGCACTGTTCTGTAGACTTCTGTAATGTCAGATTGATATTCAAAAGTCCTCAAAACTAATACTGGAGCAATGGAAACTAGCTTACTGAAATGTCTTCGAGTGAAAAGTGCTATAGAGCATTGTTTATTCAACATAAACTGTAAATTTATTTCATGAAGTCTATAAGTAATATACTATGTGTTACAAATTCCACATAAAAGAAGCAAGACTAATTAGTAATTTTCTGGTCACAGACAAAACCAGCCAAAGTTCCATATGATACACTCCTTACAGAACTGGAGGCTGTCCAAGAAGAAATTGTTACTACACATAACACCCTCAGGAGAGGAGTATCTCCACCAGCCAGCAACATGCTGAAAATGGTAAGATTAATTAAACAGCAAGCATGATGATGCCAATAATAGTAATGGTTTTTACTGAGATTTTATTAAGTTCTATTTGGTTTCCATATACTAAAAGTCTGGTCTTCACAAATAAAACTATAATGCAACAGAAGAAACAGAGGCTCAGAGTAGATAAGTTGCTTTCCCAAACTCACAGAGTTAGTAGGTGTAGCATTGTTTATTCAACATAAACTGTAAATTTATTTCATGAAGTCTATAAGTAATATACTATGTGTTACAAATTCCACATAAAAGAAGCAAGACTAATTAGTAATTTTCTGGTCACAGACAAAACCAGCCAAAGTTCCATATGATACACTCCTTACAGAACTGGAGGCTGTCCAAGAAGAAATTGTTACTACACATAACACCCTCAGGAGAGGAGTATCTCCACCAGCCAGCAACATGCTGAAAATGGTAAGATTAATTAAACAGCAAGCATGATGATGCCAATAATAGTAATGGTTTTTACTGAGATTTTATTAAGTTCTATTTGGTTTCCATATACTAAAAGTCTGGTCTTCACAAATAAAACTATAATGCAACAGAAGAAACAGAGGCTCAGAGTAGATAAGTTGCTTTCCCAAACTCACAGAGTTAGTAGGTGATAGAGCCACATCCATCACAGGATGTGTAATTTCATTCTTAATGAACCCTAGGACAATGTTTCTCAAACTCTAGTATGCTTGAGTCAGCTGAAGAATTTGATGAAGCACAGGTCCCTGGGCCCCACTCTCTGAGGTCTGATTCAGGAGGTCTGAGATGGATACCATTCCAAGCTCCCAGATAATGCTGATGCTCCCAGTCAGTATCATCAGTATGGCAGATGCTACAGGTCTTTAGCAATGCATTTGGAGAGGCATTTCATAGCTGTCTTCATTGGGCAGTAGGCCAGAGACTAAGATGCTCTGTGAATCAAGATGCCCGTGTTCCAACCTGGTGATGCAGCTAGATGAGTAAATATTGGCAAATCTATTTCCTTGTTTCAAACACTAGTGGTAAAGAAATCTCCTGCCAATGCAGGAGACTTAATAGATCTGAGTTCGATCCCTGGGTTGAAAAGATCCCCTGGAGTAGGAAACAGCAACCCACTCCAATATTCTTACCTTGAAAATACATTGGACAGAGAAGCCTGGTGGGCTACAGGCCAAAGGGTCACAAAGAGTCAGACAAGACTAAAGCAACTTAGCATATAAGAAAAGAGAAATTGTCTTTCCTCTGTAAACCTGCAGTGTGAGCAAACAAAGTGTTATCAAACAAACAAATGTAGGGACTGTTCAGGTATATTAGGTGTATATCCCAGAAGTATCACTCAGGTTTTGGGGATCATAAACTTGGTTGTTTAGCCCCAGACTAGCCTAGAATAACAAGGGTTAGAAATAACACAGGCACTGGGAACTGAGCCTAGGGGACAGTTTTCTCAGGCAAATGACAAAAAAGGAGGAAAAGAGTAAATGGGAAAATGATCTTGAAATATATGTCTTGGTCATCTTAGAACCCAGAATAATAAAAGCCAGCAGCTAGTATAGGCATTTTTGCATTCTGAGTATTGTAACTGACATCATATTATACTTACTATAGTTTGAAAGGCATTCTTCTAGAATCTTATTGCATTCAGTTCAGTTCAGTTGCTCAGTCGAGTCTGACTCTTTGCGACCCCATGAACTGCAGCACGCCAGGCCTCCCTGTCCATCACCAACTCCCGGAGTCCACCCAAACCCATGTCCATCGAGTCAGTGATGCCATCCAACCATCTCTTCCTCTGCTGTCCCCTTCTCCTCCTGCCCTCAATCTTTCCCAGCATCAGGGTCTTTTCCAATGAGTCAGCTCTTCACATCAGGTGGCCAAAGTATTGGAGTTTCAGCTTCAGCATCAGTCCTTCCAATGAACATCCAGAACTGGTCTCCTTTAGGATGGACTGGTTGGATCTCTTTGCAGTCCAAGGGACTCTCAAGAGTCTTCTCCAACACCGCAGTTCAAGAGCATCAATTCTTCGGCACTGAGCTTTCTTTATAGTCCATCTCTCACATCCATACATGACCACTGGAAAAACCATAGCCTTGACTAGATGGACCTTTGTTGGCAAAGAAATGTCTCTGCTTTTTAATATGCTGTTTAGGTTGGTCATAACTTTCCTTCCAAGGAGTAAGCGGTTTTTAATTTCATGGCTGCAATCAACATCTGCAGTGATTTTGGAGCCCAGAAAAAATAAAGTCTGCCACTGTTTCCACTGTTTCCCCATCTATTTCCCATGAAATGATGGGACTGGATGCCATGATCCTCTTTTTCTGAATGTTGAGCTTTAAGCCAACTTTTTCACTCTCCTCNTGATGGGACTGGATGCCATGATCCTCTTTTTCTGAATGTTGAGCTTTAAGCCAACTTTTTCACTCTCCTCTTTCACTTTCATTAAGAAGCTCTTTAGTTTTTCTTCACTTTCTGCCATAAGGATGGTGTCATCTGCATATCTGAGGTTATTGATATTTCTCCTGGCAATCTTGATTCCAGCTCGTGCTTCCTCCAGCCCAGCGTTTCTCATGATGTACTTTGCATATAAGTTAAATAAGCAGAGTGACAATATACAGCCTTGACGTACTCGTTTTCCTGTTTGGAACCAGTCTATTTTTTCATGTCCAGTTCTAACTGTTGCTTCCTGCCCTGCATATAGGTTTCTCAAGAGGCAAATCAAGTGGCCTGGTAGTCATATCTCTTTCAGAATTTTCCACAGTTTATTGTGATCCACACAGTCAAAGGCTTTGGCATAGTCAATAAAGCAGAAATAGATATTTTTCTGGAACTCTCTTGCTTTTTCCATGATCCAGCGGATGTTGGCAATTTGATCTCTGGTTCCTCTGCCTTTTCTAAAACCAGCTTGAACATCTGGAAGTTCACAGTTCACATATTGCTGAAGTCTTATTGCATTATTTCATTTAATTCTCTCAATCATCTTGTGATGTAAATGATACTATCATCTCTGTCTTACAGATGGTAAATCTGAACATCAGAGAAATTAGGTATCTCATCCAAAGTCTTAAGTACTGGATAAAAACAGATTCAAATACGAATGGCCAACTCCAGGGACCAGCTCTTAACACTTTACCTTCCTTAGGACAAACAGGGTTCTAAATCCTCAGTTTCCAAATGAGCAAATAAGTGTAGCTAGGAGGTAGTGAAGTTATAGAGTGAACAGAAAATATAGTCTCTGATTTCAGAGACTTTATTATTGTGTATTCAAGGTAAATACAGAGGAAATATTAGAACATAGTATTAAATATATGTGCTTCCCTTGTAGCTCAGCTGGTAAAAAATCTGCCTGCAATGCAGGAGATCCCAGTTCAACTCCTGTGTCAAGAAGATCCCCTGGAGAAGGGATAGGCTACCTATTCCAATATTGTTGGGCTTCCCTGGCGGCTCAGACAGTAAAGAATTTGCTTGTAACGAGGGAGACCTGGGTTCAGTCCATGGGTTGGGAAGATCCCCTGGTGGAGGGCATGGCAAACCACTCCAGTATTCTTGCCTGGGGAATCCCCATGGACAGAGGTACCTGGCAGGCTACAGTCCATGGGGTTTCAAGGAGTCTGACACAACTGAGTGATTAAGCACAGCATAGCAATGAATACATCAGTTCAGTTCAGTCGCTCAGTCGTGTCCGACTGACAGAGGTACCTGGCAGGCTACAGTCCATGGGGTTTCAAGGAGTCCGACACAACTGAGTGACTAAGCACAGCACAGCACTGAATACATCTGTTCAGTTCAGTCGCTCAGTCATGTCCGACTCTTTGTGACCCCATGAATTGCAGCACGCCAGGCCTCCCTGTCCATCACCAACTCCCGGAGTTCACTCAGACTCATGTCTGTCGAGTCAGTGATGCCATCCAGCCATCTCATCCTCTATAAAATTAATATATTTAAGTGTTAAGATGCAAAGGTATGAGAGACCAATCATATAATAAATTAAGTGCACCAGTAAAACTGAGTAACATTTTAAAAGACAATATGGGAGCTGAGTTTTTCCGTAAATAATGCATAGGGCATGGAGAGAAAGAAACTGATAGAATTATAGTAGAGCTGAAAAGCCAATCACAAATGCCAGGCAAAGATTTTCCAGAAAAGAAAAACAAAAGTTTCTGCACATAAAGTTTGAATTTTATTTAAACAAAACCATTTACTAAAGCCAGAACTTGTAATTTTGCTGCAATAACCATACATGCTTACTTTGATTTAACTTATGATGTATAATAAAAACATTTGTATCTTACCAACATTACTCAGAGGCAATATCCTAAACAGCTTCCTCAAAGAAGTCTGAACCACATACTGTTTGTAATTAAGGTTTCAGGTACTTTACACAAGAAGATAAACAGACTCTGAGATGGAGATTAGCACGTATGATGTTTATTGGGGAAGAATTTCCAGATTTACAGAGATTTGTGAATGTGGATAAAGAAGCAGCATAGAGTGTACAAAGAAGTTGGGTTGTGAGTATAGGCACAACAGAAGCCTCCACCAATCCCATGGGAAACTGGACAACTAAGACAGCTCAGTAGACCTTGTCCTGAGTTGGAGAGAGGTCGAGTGGCATTTATAGTTTCTGTAGTTATGTGCTTGTGCTGTTGGATATGTGCTTCTGTAGGGAAGTAAGTATGCTCGTGAATAAGGAGGACATGTGTTAAAAGGACAGTAGAGCTTTCTGTGGGCAAGACTCTCAGCTCAAGAGGAAATAAGTGCATCAGTTCTGAAAGTGATCTGGGTATGGGCGGTGCATCTTAGCATGCACAATGAACAGTCAGCAGTAAATTAGCCAGATAAGTTCCAGTTCTAAACACTTGGTAACCTGGTCAGAATAGGCAAGATTTTATATCTGTGAGTTCTATGATGTTATTCCCACTGCCAGGAGATATTATGCCCTGATGAGATGTTTTATGTCATCTTTATTTTTTTAATTAGATGTATCAACATGTGTTAAAAGGACAGTAGAGCTTTCTGTGGGCAAGACTCTCAGCTCAAGAGGAAATAAGTGCATCAGTTCTGAAAGTGATCTGGGTATGGGCGGTGCATCTTAGCATGCACAATGAACAGTCAGCAGTAAATTAGCCAGATAAGTTCCAGTTCTAAACACTTGGTAACCTGGTCAGAATAGGCAAGATTTTATATCTGTGAGTTCAATGATGTTATTCCCACTGCCAGGAGATATTATGCCCTGATGAGATGTTTTATGTCATCTTTATTTTTTTAATTAGATGTATCCATCATTGAAATATATCTTACATCTTTTTTTCCTTTTCTTTCCTCAAAGGCTAGTTTTTTTTTTTTTTTTCTTTTGGTCTTTCTTTTTTTAAATTGGAGTATAGTTACAATGCTGTGTTAGTTTCTACTGTACCACAAAGTGAATCAGTGATACATATATATCCTCTTTTTTGGATTTCCTTCCCATTTAGATCACCACAGAATATTGGGTAGAATTTCTTGTTTTACAGTCAGTTCTCATTAGTTATCTATTTTATTTATACATAGTAGTGTGTATCTACCTATCTGCTGCTGCTGCTGCTGCTAAGTCGCTTCGGTCGTGTCTGACTCTGTGCGACCCCAGAGATGGCAGCCTACCGGGCTCCCCCATCCCTGGGATTCTCCAGGCAAGAACACTGAAGTGGGTTGCCGTTTCCTTCTCCAATGCATGAGAGTGAAAAGTGAAAGTGAAGTTGCTCAGTTGTGTCCAACTTCGTGATCCCACGGACTGCACCCTACCAGGCTCCTCCGTCCATGGGATTTTCCAAGCAAGAGTACTGGAGTGGGGTGCCATTGCCTTCTCCGATCTATCTATCTCTATCATATATATATACACAGTGTATGTCTGTCCCAATCTCCCGACTCATTCCACTCCCTTTAACCCCTTGGCATCTATATGTTTGTTTTCTATGTCTGGGTCTCTTTCTGCTCTGCAAGTAAGTTCATGTATATCATTTTCCTGGATTCCACATATATGCATTAATATATGATATTTGTTTCTCTCTTTTGACTTACTTTACTTTGGAAATACATCTTGCATGAAACAAGCAAACCCCACAAAACCACATTTTTACTTTGACCCTAAGCTAATGAGCTACTTAATTAACCTCATAATCTAATAAATTCATCAACCTGGGTGGGGTAATTCTATAAAACTAACACAGATGGCAGCCTATGCATATGAGATAAACTTCTTCAATGGCAGGGAAAATATCGAAAATCTAAGTTAGGGCATCATTGAAAAATTATTTTCAAGAGTAGCTGGATGATTTATATAAAAGCCTGTAGTAAACAAGAAATGCTGCAACTTTTTTTCAGTAATAATGTGTATTGTGCAGATTTGGGGACAATCTTTTAAGTGGATGTACATAATATGAGAATGAAAGAAAAGAGTGTCGGGGAGAACATTTGTCATAGCCCCATAACAAGGGATGTAGACTTTCTGCCTTTCATCTTATTTGGAGAAACCCAACAAAATGCTTCAACTTCTCACAATCGACACACATAAAGAGTTAGGAGGACACGCTCCAGAGCCAGAAGAATTTGGGTTCCAATTTTCTTTCTGCCACTATAGATTGTATTATCCTGAAAAGTTAAGCAACATCTCTGCGTCTCAGTTTCCTGATTTGCAGATGGGGATAGTAAGAGCGATTCCCTTGTAGAACTGCTATGAGTAAAGATGAGAGAATACACATAAAGAATTGGTGGCAGATCCTTGCATGTTTGTTAGTTATGATTTGCTATTATTCTTCATAATTTAGATGGAGTTATGTGACACTATACTCTTTTCTAATCACAGCAATACTTATTTATTGAGCATGTAGCATAAGATTTATTATATCATAGTTGTATTGCATGAATTATCCAAATTAAAACCTTAAAAATTTTGAACAAACTATGTGTATGAATTATGGGGCATATTTTACAGATGAAGAAACTGTGATTCAAAGAGATTTAATAATGTGTCAAAGGTAAAACTATTAATAAATAATGGGATGGATTTCTAACTTGTCTATTTTAATGGAAGCATTTACTTAAACACTAATATATCAGAAAAAGAAGCTACATCTGAATATTATTATCACGTTTTGATCTTGTAAGTTCAAGGGTTAAAACAGTGGACTGAAAGATTTGTCTTCCTCTTCCAACCAAAATATTTTAGAGAGGTGCTTTCAACCAAAATATTTAAGAAAATTCGATTGTTAGCCTACACAATTGAGGATATTGCTAGCTTTGGATTTTTAGAAAGAATGAACTAGAATCATATCATAGAAATGTTATTAAGGCCATGTGTTTGTATTTCACGTGTAGAATTGGAGTGAAGAAGCTGCACAAAATGCCAGAATGTTGTCAAAGGATTGTGAATTGGTACAAAGCAATGCGCTCAAGAGGCGAATTACAAGTAGGTATCCAACACACCTTTTTGCTCAAAAGTCCTCAGGAATTGTTCAGTAACTTGGTAAGGGAAAGTTAAGTCATCTAGCATGTATTTACACTTATCCTATAAATGGCAGTGAATTGTGACTCATAGCACTGTTTCATTACTGCTGATTTTTAAATTTGGATATTCAAATTTTCAAATTCCTGATTCTGATCACCAAAAGAAAAGAGTCAAAGCTCTCAGTATCATAGGATAGTTGAACACAGTAATAACGGATGAAAAGCTGTATAGCTAGAAGTTTTCCACTCCATGTAGTTATTTTGTGTATGCATGCTAAGTCACTTCAGTCGTGTTAGACTCTGTGTGACCCTATGGACTATAGCCCACCAGGTCCTCTGTCCGTGGGATTCTATAGGCAAGAATACTGGAGTGGGTTCCTCTCCATGACCTCCTCCAGGCAATTTTCCCAACCCAGGGGTGTAACCCACATCTCTTACATCTCCTACACTGACAGGCAGATTCTTTACCACTAGTGCCACCCGGGAAGCCCATAGTTACTTCAGCTACTCACAGTATTACCATGGGACTGTATTCAGCTTTGGAACGAGCTATCTTTATTTGAGAAGTAAATCATATTCAACTCTATGGAGCTGCCCATAAGAACAAGTTTAGATGCTCAAAAATAAACCCATCTCATGGCATATATATTAGGTAGATCACTGCTAGTTTCCTATCTCCTACACGAGCAGACATTAATAACACTTTGTATTTAAAGATTTTGGGGCATCTTTACTCAATGCTATTAAGCTGTGAATTGGCAATATGAGTCTTCCCTGCCCCAGAGGAAGGTAGTTTACTACCAAACGTCATGTTTGATTGAGAGCCCACATCACAAGTGAATGGATGGCTAAATGAGCAAATGTTTATTCCAAGGTCTTTGCATGATGAATACTTCATGTGGTTGCTTTCGAGGCATGGACTTGGTTACAAATCATAGACTGTTCTGATTGGTTTCATCTTTCACCATCAGCTTGGACACAGCAGAAACTGAAATGCTGGTTGATCTGATTTCCGAGCTTGCAGATCATTTCCTACTGTCAGTTTTCAGCAAGCTTGAGCACCACACGGTTATTCATCAATGAGAAAGAAAATTATTAGCCAAATACAGCTGAGTTGGCCTCCTCTTATCAAACATTGCTTGGATGGCCAGTGAAACATTTCTAAAATAGTCAGGAAAATATCCTTATAGAATGTTTCCAAGCTTTGTAAAGTATAACCTAGTCCTTTTTCCTCCTCTTAGATACTTTTTGTGGAGAAAATATGCATCTGACATCTTATCCTATCTCATGGTCAAAAGTGATCAGGATCTGGTACAGTGAGTCGAAATATTTCCAGTATGGGCAATGGACATTGACAGATGATGATGTGACAACTGACCATTACACTCAGGTAAACCATGTGCTGGCCAATATACCTACTGATTAAGTGACTCTAAGGGTGTGTGGAAAATAGGCAGATAAGAACCATGGGAGATCATTCACCCACTTTTTGCAAATTTACAGTCTTCAAAGATACTTCTTAACTTTTAGTGGGAAAGAATACTTGGAAACCATTATCTGGGATCTGGGTATGTTCAAGGACTTCTTTAGTTTGGAAAAAACTAAAGAAGGGGTTGGAGAAGGAGGCTGAACCAAGGAGGCTCTTGATACCTTCAAGAGCTGAAGGAGATGAACACAGAGGGAGGGGCCTTATCATTGGAGCCATATTAGCTAGTATAAATGTTACCTTGTATTTTGAATGTAGTAGAAGTCATTAAACAGAAGAATGATTTAACCTGATTCATATTTTTAAAATACCACTGGGCTTCAGTGTAGATAATACATTAATTCTACAAAAATGACTTTGAATATCTAAATCAGGTGATTTATTTTCCAGCAAGATGTAAATTAACAAAACTCATTCAGAATGGATAGATTTAAATACTTAATATGCAAGAAATACAAATGATAAAACAGCATTATCCCCCAAGCAGAAGACTCAGCTGTGACACAAAATCTGCAATAAAATCTACTCACAATAAAACCTACTTAAGATTGATGTTAAAAGCTTACAGAGATATCACATTTAAGAAACATAGACTTAATCACTTATTCTAAAACAAAGAGACAGTTCTAAATAAAGACTAGCAAGTAGAATTCTTCTTCCTTATTATTATTATTTACCTGGCCACGTGGCATGTGGGATCTTAATTCCCCAACAAGGGATCAAACCCACACCCCGAGCAGTGAAAGTGCAGTCTTAACCACTGCATAACCAGGGAGATCCCAATAGCATTCTTATTTTAAGATCGATATCATTGGACACAAGTGGTATGTGCCAGGAATCCTAGAACAGTATAGCATTAGATCATTTATTTATAATTTATGCTATCAGAGGACAAAAATAAAAAATTAGTACGCAGAGAGCTGAAAATATGACAATGTGAGACAACAATTCCTACTTTCCTTTTCTTTTAGGTAAAAGTAGGCTAGACCCACTATTTCCATCAAAAGAACATGAGCTCCATTACTCTGAAGCAGTAATTTAATATTTCTTCTTCCAAACACTTGAAAGTTTTTTTTATTCAATCCCTACATATACCTATGATGTAGAAGCTAGTATTATTATATTTCATTTTACAAATAATAAAATGAGATTTCAAGACATAAAACAAGCTGGTAAATACCATCCCACCAGGAAGTGGCAGAGATGGATTTTGAACCTGACTCATTTTTTTCTTAAGGGCCAACTCACTGTTCTCCACCATGCCACTTTTTTGATGGTTAAGCAAGATTGCTGCCATGCTTTAATTTTTATGCAATCACCAAACAGTCTTCCTCATGTTACTATATTTTCCATACAGATTTGATAAGAAGAAGCACATAAATCAGGGTCAATGATGGCACCCAAGTATGCATATGTATGCACGATATCTAGACACATGGGAATCTTTCTGTTTTTATGACTTCCTAACAAGTCATGCTCAAAGCATCCTAAAAGCATGTGTGTTTATTTTCAATCATATTGGATAACAATATTCATATTGGAATCATAGCAAAATACCAAAGTATTAATGTAATAATCTTATCTTTACAGGTTGTTTGGGCCACTTCTTATCTTATTGGCTGTGGCATGTCATCATGTCATAAAGGAATTCACTATCTCTACATTTGTCACTATTGTCATGAGTATGTATTATACAGCTTTAGTTTCACAGAACTTTTAGAAATTCATTTCCCTTACATCATCTAGTTTCTCAAAAATCATTTGTTTTAAATTATTTTAACAGATTTTCAAGAGTGAGTAAAATTTTATTTGCATTTTTCAAAAAGGAATTTTATTAGACCACTTTCTTCTTTGTTCTTTTTTAAGGGGAAATGATCCTGATAAGAAGAATGTACCTTATAATAAGGGAAGTCCATGTGGAGACTGTCCAAATAACTGTGAAGATAAACTATGTAGTAAGTTTTACCTCTCAGTGTGCTTAATATTGATCGTTGATTTAGGAGCTATGGGTCATTAAAATCAAGTGTTTAATAAATTACAAATTCTATAATATTACTTTTTCCTCAATCATCCCAAAGGAATAATTAACATTATCTGATTTCCCTTCTCCCACTCCCAAAGTGACTCAGAAGACCAATGATTAAATCTATTGGATTGGAAATTAGAACATCCAGGTCTAAAGTCAGGTTTCCACCCTAAAACTTTAAGTTCTCACCTTATAAGAAAGGCATCTTGGATAAGATGTTAATATAATTTTTTTCTGCTCTTTATATAAAGAATTTCTTGGCTCTTTATTGCAGCCCTGAAGTTAGACATCTTGCTTTCAGGTTACCAGGGTTCTCAGGTTGCTCTTTAGCCATAACCCCTCTACCTGCCTGTCCACTTATCAGAGAAGGTGGTAATTTTTTACTGGGTGATCCTTATACTTTTAAGTTTCCATGGACACATTGAAAGACATGAGCTGATGATCATACTGTCTATTTACTGTACATCTTTTTATTTCTTAAGTAAATCTTACCTAAAAGGTAGTATTAACTAAATAGGTTCCAATTCCATGTTCATTTCCTTAGGTAACAAAAAGTGTCTTTTTCTGAAGTTTTCTTCAGGCATAATTTACTAGTCCATGGGGATATGTTTATAACTTAATTTTTAGTAAGTTTATGGAGAAATAATAAACCTCCCCACCACCACCAAAAAATATCCTTTATCTGCAGATTTGGAAGACTAAAAGGTTCATTTTCCTTCACCTGACCACTCCATTCCATTTGCTTTTAAAGCAAGGAAAAGTGCAATCTCTTTTCCTTTATCAGTTTTTCTGTCATTCTTCTCCTTCTTTTCCTTCTTCTTCTTCCTGTCACTTTCAGTAACTCATTTCTGAAAATAAGTGTAGCCGGAGAAAGATAAAATATCTGCTAATTATCTTTGCTACAGGGTAATAGGGTAGGTTTTTTTTTAATCCAGGAGACAAAAGCAATGTCTAGAATGGAATGAAAAATGCCATAGAAGTAAAATGAGAGTAGAAAGAAAAAAAGTATTACTTAATAATATTGACTCTATAACAGAATATACATCTCTTAAGCCTTTTACTCACCTACAAATGCATAAGATGAGAGATGAGTTTTTGAGTCAATTTGGTGTAACCTTGCTTTTTCCTTTCAGCGAACCCCTGCATCTACTATGATGAATACAATAACTGTAATACACAAACTCAACGTCTTGGCTGCAACCACCTGTCAGTTCAACGACTCTGCAAAGCTAGTTGTATGTGTCAAACTGAGATTAAATAGCCGTTTTTATTTGCAACTGTTATGTGCTGTTGGATCATCTTTGGCTTTCCTTTGCTCCAGCAGCTTCTGATGCATTTCAGTTGGTTTTAATTACACCTGAGATACTAATTTTCACTAATCATATATAAGTGTTAGTCACTCAGTTGTGTCCGACTCTCTGCAATCCCATGGATCATATGTGGGCATCAGTATATTTATAACAATGCCCTTCACTCCTGTTTTGATACATTGTGAAGCAACATTGTTTTAAACTTTCTTAAAACTGGAATGAAATATGATTGATGAAATGTGAACTATGAAATATGGACTGAAACATGATTTAAATATGAAAGAGTTCAACACCTGCCTCATATTTAAATCGTGTGATGTCTAGTTCTCAGGTTGACATGATTCAATGGACTGGATAACTGATTCAGTAAACTGTGCTAAAGAAGGGTCTTTCCCTGTTTACCTTCTTCTCCTGCTTTCCCAGGTCTCCAGCTTCCCTGGGATTTGTCTTCCCTGCACAATTAACACACACTAATAACTCACCTCTTCTTAACTTCACTTCTACCTTAAATCAACCATTAAAATAATCCACAAAGCAAACAGAGTCCAGTCTCATTACTTGAAAGGTAAACGTTGGTTAATGGGAAGTGGTTTGAAGTCTCACTATTCCATTGCCATATCTATACACATCAGTAAAACAGGGCAAGAAAACTGTGTGAGTGCTTAATTTAACAAAATAAATATTCAGCATGGATTACATGCAAGGGGTAATCCATACATAGAGATATTCCCTCCCTTATTTCCAACTGAACTGGACTATTAAAGAAACCTAATGAAGTGTGTGGCTACACGGAGCACACAGCATGTGGTATTTTGTTTCGCTTCAGGTATTTTTTTGGTAAATGTGCTCTTTCTTTCTGAAAGCGTATATAAAAGAGAATCCTCTAGGTTTTTATCATTTGCCATACCAAGTAAAAGGAAGAAGCAGTAGAAACGGTTTTACTTCAAGGCTTTGTATTACCCAAACGAGCTTCATACTGAGAAATATCTCCAAGTAGGTGTGACACAAACATACAGTGTGCTGAACTGAAACTAATACACTGCCAGATATTTCTCCAGCAATGATGAGCTTATTCAGAATCAGCAGAGAATTGTAATTTGGAGTGGGCAGCTATGGGAAGCCACATGCAAGTCCCCACTTGGCAAGGAAGGAAGATGCCTTTATAGGGAGGAAAGGGACTAGGGAGGACTGTAGTAAACAGACATGGCTCTTTATTGGAGAGTCTTTGAAGGAAGGAAGAGGGAGCTTTCTTTTTCTTGATGGGCTCTGCTACTGCTGCAGGGCATGAAAGCTCCCCTCGACACGTCTCCTGACTCTACTTCGTTGAGGTTTTTGCTTATGAATCTTTCACAAGTGCAACTTTTTGACTACTTCCCAACATCACTCCAATGACCCCATCTTATCAGGAGTGTTGGTTGACACAGCAGCACTCTTTCCTGTAGACTTGAAATTTCATATACCCTAGGTATATGTCAGGAGGAGTGTCAAGACTGGACTCAGGAACTCAGTTGTTCTATTAAAAACAAATGTATGTGAAGATAGCCCACACTCTGTTTATGGAATGTGTATCACTTTAAATATACTTGCTTTCACTTAAAAAAAAGAAAACAAGCAGATGTGTGTGTGTGTGTGTGTGTGCACACATATGCTCATGGATGTCCAGAAACCCTGAAAAGCAAAGGTAGTAAAGAGCACCCTTGATGGCAAAAACCTAGTTAGGTTGTTGGGTTTGTAGTGCAGAGCAAACGGGCACAAAAATGGATTCAGGTCACAAGGAAACTGAAAGTCTTGGCTTAATGCAACAGGCAGATGTAACACACCCTGATTCTCAATTAAAAGGTCTTTGTAATAAAAACTCATTTCTATGCAGATATATACGGAGGCATGTGTTTAAAATGCTCCAAGATATGCAGATAGACAAGTGCTTATTTTAGAGGTCATGGTTTTAAGCATTTGGCAGCCTGTTCATAACAGCAAGATTTCTTGATGGCATTAGTATTCTCTTTGCCAGAAAATCTTATACCCTGTTTGGATATTTTCTGTCAATTCAACTCATTCATGCACATATAGTTTGATAGAAATATGTATTTTCTAAAGTACACATAATATTAGGAAAAAAAGAAATATATTTCGTGGTGTGTAATAATTAAAAGCGGTAGAACCATGTTTTTTTCTCTGCACCAGGCTGTACTTATCCCAGTTTAGAAAGTTCATTCACATAACGACTAATTCCAGGAAATGACCACAAGATGGCAGCATATACATGTGATCACTAAACATTTGAAACCAAGGAAAAATAATTGTTACGCTATTTTCAAATTCTTCTTTAAAAAGTAGCTCAATGATTTTCATAAAAAGATTATGATGAAAACAAAATAAAACAGCCTCCACACTTTGTGGGCAATAGGTCACTCTTTTAAGTGGATGTACCAAAAAAAGATAACTCTAATAGTGTTAGATTATTCATCCCACACCTATTGATAAAGAGGTTCTTCCTTTCATCTTACGTGTAGATTAGCTGTTGCTGACATAGACCTGATAACATATCTGCATCTCAGTTTCCTCATTTGCAAATGGGGATAATAATAGCACCTCCCTTGTAGAGCTGCTGTGAGGATAAATTATGGGAAAATACATACAGAATTCCTAAAAGATCCTTATATGTTGTGTTAGCTATTAACTTTTATTATTTTTAATCTCACAATTTTTGTTCAAGCTGCATTTAGAAAAGGCAGAGGAGCCAGAAATCAAACTGCCAACATCCGTTGGATCATCGAAAAAGCAAGAGAGTTCCAGAAGAACATCTAATTTACTTTATTGACTACACCAAAGCTTTTGACTGTGTGGATCACAGCAAACTGTGGAAAATTCTTCAGGAGGTGGGAATACCAGACCACCTGACCTGCCTCCTGAGAAATCTGTATGCAGGTCAAGAAGCAACAGTTAGAACCGGACAGGGAACAACAGACTAGTTCCAAATCCAGAAAGGAGTACATCAAAGCTGTATATTGTCATCCTGCTTATTTAACTTATATGCAGAGTACATCACACAAAATGCCAGACTGGATGAAGCACAAGCTGGAATCAAGATTCCTGGGAGAAATATCAATAACCTCAGATGCTCAGATGACACCACGCTTATGGCAGAAAGTGAAGAACTAAAGAGCCTCTTGATGGAAGTGAAAGAGGAGAGTGAAAAAGTTAACTTAAAACTCAACATTCAGAAAACAAAGATCAAAGCATCAGAGTACATCACACAAAATGCCAGACTGGATGAAGCACAAGCTGGAATCAAGATTCCTGGGAGAAATATTAATAACCTCAGATGCTCAGATGACACCACGCTTATGGCAGAAAGTGAAGAACTAAAGAGCCTCTTGATGGAAGTGAAAGAGGAGAGTGAAAAAGTTAACTTAAAACTCAACATTCAGAAAACAAAGATCAAAGCATCCGGTCCCATCACTTCATGGCAAATAGATGGGGAAACAGTGGAAACTGGCTGACTTTGATTTTGGGCTCCAAGATCACTGCAGATGGTGACCACAGCCATGAAATTAAAAGACGCTTACTTCTTGGAAGAAAAGCTATGACCAACCTAGACAGCATATTAAAAATAAAAGACATTTCTTTGCCAACAAAAGTTTGTCTAGTCAAAGCTATGGTTTTTCCAGTAGTCATGTGTGGATGTGAGAGTTGGACCATAAAGAGAGCTGAGAGCCAAAGAATTTATGCTTTTGAACTGTGGTGTTGGATAAGACTCTTGAGAGTCCCTTGGACTGCAAGATCAAACCAGTCAATCCCAAAGGAAATCAGTACTGAATATTCATTGGAAGGACTGATGCTAAAGCTGAAGCTCCAATATTTCGGCCACCTAATGCAAAGAACTGACTCATTGGAAAAGATCCTGACACTGGACAACATTGGAGACAGGAGGAGAAGTGGACAACAGAGGATGAGATGGTTGGATGGCATCACCGACTTGATGGACATGAGTTTGAGTGAACTCCAGGAGTTGGTGATGGACAGGGAGGCCTGGCATGCTGCAGTCCGTGGGGTCGCAAAGAGTCAGATACGACTGAGCGACTAAAGTGAACTGAACTGAACTGGGGTCTCTCATGGAAATGAAGAGAATACATGGCCATTACTAAGATGAAGTGGTTTCTTTCTGTTCCATTTGCTGAGTATTTATATCACAAATGAGTATTGAAAATGTGGTTATCAGCTCTTCTAACTAGCTCTATAAAAAGAAAAACCACATTGAGACAGGTAAGAGGTGAAGAGACAGAATCTACTTAGGACCCCCACTCCCACGAGCAGGAGAGGACATCACAAGGGTAGAGGTCCTCCCTGAGGAGGAAAAGTATGCACTCCACATTAGGCACCCCTGCAGTGGGAAGGTGAGCCCCCATAACACAGTCTTTGAAAGCCAACAGGGCTTATGTCCAGAAGGACCTGAGGGCTATAGACAACTGAGCCTCTGCTCAAACTCACTCTTTGCAAGTCCCTGCACAGAGGCAGCAGTTTGAAAAGCACCTCCACCAGACATGAAGGAAATCCATTGACTCATTTTACAGAAAGTGCCAAGGAGTGTGGATCTGTTGGAGCTATCTCCAGGGATCAAAGAGCTGGCAGGCACCATTTGTCTTTCATTCTCCCTCAGCCTAACTGGTTGGGCTCTGGGGGTACATTTCTGACATTTGCCATCTACCAGGCTAGGGTCACCTGCCTTGTCCAGTGTTCCCGTGCTCATGTGCCCCTCTCAACCCACCCTCCCTGGCCAGCTCTCTTCCACAGCAGCTCTCGCCCTGCCACACCCAGTGGGCAACCTTGGCTGGGACTGGGTTTTCCACACTCAGCAGATGGCCTCAGACTGAAACAGAATGCTCCTCAAAGCAGTCCTACCCCATCAGGGTCTAGCCCAGCCCACCAAGGTACCACCCCCAGCATTTTGTGGCTGGACCTGGCCACCAGACCTGCAGAGCTCAGACCTGGCGTCAGAATCAGCCTTGCTGGGGGCTCACCCTGCCTACCACACATCTGCAGCAGACACAACCAGGCCTAGGAGATGCTACACGCTGGGACAGGCTGAGACCTGGGACGCTTTGCTGTGGTGACTGCACCTAGTCACACGTCTCCTTGAGCAACAAAATACAAAGAAACTGTGAGGGACTCAAAATAACTTTGTGCATGGACTGCTGGGGAAAATTATGGATGGCATGATACAAAAAGAGCAAAAGAACCAGCTGCCACTGCTGAAGAGCCCAGAGCAAAAACAGGGTGTCAGGAGCCAAAGCAGGGTACTGCACATGCCCTCTGCACAGCATACACCAAAGGGCTGGGTAAGCAGCCCAAGTCACTCCTCCAGCCTGACCCCTGGACACACCTCTACCCTCACCCGCTATAAGGACTGAAGTCGCCCTACCTCTTGGAGCAAGCATGGGAATCTGTTGTCTGTTCTCACTCCTCTGCTGCAACAGGGGCCCCAGTAAAGCCATGCCTGCATTTCCTGGGCTTCCCTGATGGTTCAGATGGTAAAGAATCTGCCTGCAATGCAAGAGACTTGAGTTCAATCCCTGGGTTGGGAAGATCCCCCAGAGGAGGGCATGGCAACCACTCCAGTACTCTTGCCTGGGGAATTCCATGGACAGGGGAGCCTGGTGGGCAACAACAGTCCATGGGATCACAAACAGTCAGACACAACTGAGCAACTAACACTTTCACTTTCTTGATTTTTTATCTGGCCACTTATCAGTTTTCATTGGTTGGGGAAAGGCCAAGGACTCTGATCTGTATCATTATTACTATGACTCACTGAAGGCTCAGATGATGGTCACATTTTTTAGCAATAAAATGTTTTTTTATTAAGGTATGCACATTTTTAATGTAGCTCGGTGGTAAAACGTCTGCCTACTAGTACAGGAGATACAGGAGACACAGGAGATGCCAGTCTGATCCCTGGGTCAGAAAGATCCCTGGAGTAGTTACCCACTCCAGTATTCTTTCTGGGGAAATCCCATGGACAGAGGAATTTGGTGGCCTACAGTCACCAAGAGTCAGACATGATTGAGCACGCATGCACAAGTACATTGTTTAGACATAAAGCTAATACTACACACTTAATAAACTACAGCACTGTGTAACCATAACTATTATATGCACTGAGAAAACAAAAAAATTCCTATGACTCACTATATTGCTATATTTGCTTTATTGCAGTGGTCTGGAACCAAACCTGCAGTATCTCCAAGGTATGCCTGTACTAAAGTCTGGTCCTCACAGACCAGTCTATGCTCTTTCAGGAGAAACAGAGATCCAGAGGACGTAAGTAACTTTTCCCCATATCATACAGTTAGCAAATAACAGAGCAATAATTCCAACAGACAGTCTAATTTCATTAGAGAGTGCTTCTCAAATTTGAATGTATTAAGAATCAATTGAAGAACTTGGTAAAGCACACATTCCTGATCTCCATTCTCTGAGATCCTCATTTGAGAGATCTAGAGTGAACACAACGCCACACTCCCAGCTAATATGAGGCTAGTCAGCATCCTCTGTATATCAAACTTTGTTTTACAAGTTATTTTTGGTTAACAAGATTCATTTCGTGACTATCTTCATTGGGCAGTAGCCCAGAGACTAAGATGCTGTGAGAATTAAGACATCCAGATTCTAAGACAGTTGGTGCAACCAGATAAGTAAATGTTGGCAAGTCTGTTTCCCAGTTCCCTTGCATCCCATAAAGAGAGAACTTGTCTTTCCACTAGAAACCTCCTGGGTGAGCCAACTAGGTGCTATAAAACCAAGTGTCAAGCTGCAAAGGTATGTTGTTCAGTTGCTAAGTCATGTCTGACTCTTTGTGATCCCATGGACTGCAGCACACCAGGCTTCCTTGTCCTTCACCATCTCTCAGAGTTGGCTCAAACTCATTGAGTTGGTGATACCATTTTGTCTTCTGTTGTGCCCTTCTCCTCCTGCCTTCAGTCTTTCCCAGCACCAGGGTCTTTTCCAATGAGTTAGCTCTTCGCATCAGGTATGAGAGATCAACAAAATGATAAAATTAAAACATTCTTAAAACTGCGTAACATGTCAAGAGGAATATAGAAGATGAGCTGTCCCATAAAAATGCATAAGGCATATATGGGAAGGAATTGATAAAATTAGCAGCAACACATTAAAGGAACAGGAATAGGGATGAAAAGAAAAAACACAAACACCTCCTCCTAAAAAAAAAGAAGAGAAAAATCGGGTTCTAATCCTGAACCTGACTAAGCAGAATCATTTGTTTAAGCCAGAATTTACATCTTTGGAGCAAATACAATGAATATTCTCTTGTGATTTTAATCAGAGATGTCCCACAGAAAACAGGAATATCTTTCTAATATTAATCAGAGGTAATGTGCTGGAGAGCTCCCTCAAAGAGGTCTGAACTGCAAACTGTATATATCAAGTTGCAGGTAGCTAGGCAGAGTGTGGAATGGAGATTCCTTGGCAGGACACTTACTGGGGGAAAATCTCCAGATTTACACATCCCTGTGGACATAGGGAGAGAAACAGGATTGTACACGTGGAGAAGCTGGGTTGAAAGGCAGTCACAAGAGAGTCTTCGGCTAATCCCATGGTAAATATAAAACTGGGATGGCCCTTCAGAGTTGTCCCAGCATTGAGAGAGGTGCCTGGTAGTTACAGTTCCCACAGCTATCAGTTCTTATGTGTGGGCAGCTCTGAGAGGAGACTCTGTTCATGGGCAATGTTAATTCTTAGAGAGGGCACACAGTAGGGCTGTCTGTGGGTAACTCCCAGCTACTGGGGAAGTACGTCCTGCGTTGTAGAAAGGAACCTGGGTAGCACATCACAGCATCCACTCAAGCAATCATCTTCGAGTTAGGCAGTTAAGTTCCAGTCCTATTTATTTGGTAACCTGCTCACAATAGACAAGATTTCTCTCCTAATGATTATAATGATATTCCCATAGCTGAGCGATCCTATACCCTAAATGCAGTGTGTTCTGTGATATCTATTCATTGAGTCAGATGAAGCCAAGACAAAATCAGGTATTTTCATGTATGATTAGATTCACACTCTGCAAACCACATTCTGCAAACCACATTCTTACTTTGAGGCCAGGCTAATGAGTTACTTCATTACATAGCTCAGTAAATTCCGTAACATGACGGGTAATTCTAGGACATAACCAAAAGATGGCAGTGTATACACAAGATCGATTGTTAAATTTCTTTGGGTGCCAGGGAAAACTGAAAATCTTTGTTATTATTATTATTTTTTTTTTTTAACTTTACAATATTGTATTGGTTTTGCCATACATCAACATGAATCTGCCACGGGTGTACACGTGTTCCCTCCCCCCACCAAAAAAAAAAAATCTGAAAATCTAAGCTGGTTTTTCTCCCAAACATTGTTCTAAAGATGAGCTAAATAATTTACTCAAAATTCTTAGAAAAAAAAATCCATTTTTTGTTGGTGATGTAATTGCACACAGATACAGTGACAGTTCTTTAAGTGGATGTAAACAATGAGAAAACAAGTGTTAGGGAGATAAACTGCCCCACACCTGCTGATAAAGAGGTTCTCCTTCATCTTGTATAACAGCTGTTGCCGACATCTGCGTGATAACATATCTGAGCCTCAGTTTCCTCTTTTGAAATGGGGATAATAGCACCTCCCTTGTAGAGCTGCTGCAAAGAAAAAATAAGGGGAATGTTTATATACAGGATTCATAACAGATCTCGGTGTACTGTATTTGCTCTTAATGTTTACTTTTCACATGTCAATCGACATACTAACATTATACTTGCTTCTCATCCAAGTTGTCATTTACTGTCTGTGTAGTATCACATTTAGCATTTCACAATTGTATTGCATGGGGTATCTCATGAAATCTTTGGAGCAAACTTTGAGTATGAACAAATGGGTCACATTTACAGATGCAGTAACTGAAATACAAAGAGATCAAAAATCACGCCCAAGGTAAAACTGCTTACAAACGACTGGAATGAATTCCTAATCCTGGTTGCGTTTACGAGAAGGCGTATTGCCAGGGACAGGGAAGAACAATTAAAGCAGGAAACAATACCTCTGACTTTTAATACTGATGCTCTTTCTAATTTTCTCTCCACAATCCCTCGTGCTACACTGTGTTCACCTCAGGCTTCTGAATTACGCAAATTCATATTCTCCTGATGGGAGGCAGAAATCTACATGGCCTGGATTGCTGAAGACTTACACTGCTTGACATGGAGAAGCAGCTCTACGACATTAGTTGGCCACTGCGGATGTTTAAACGTATTAAAGCCAAGGGATGTGTACACGTTTCTGTGTTCTTCTAAGTTATATTCATTTTCTTGGTGTGGAGAGTTCAAATAAGAGTTCGAGTAGTTTTGAGAGACGAGACAGACGTTGTGAAGATGAAGGCGGGGACAGTTGTTGGGTGGACTCCCCAGATCTGACTGCTACATGCCGTGAACTACTCTGAACTGGCAGTCATGGCCACCCTCCATTGAGAGCCTGAGATGCAGGAGGGGACTGGGGTTGAAATGGAGGGAGGAGACTGAAACTGCACAACTGTAGACCAGGGAGACTCAGATTTATGAATTAGCAATGCAGGTCTTCTCATCCCAGGGAAAGGCAGACCACCCTGGAATACCATGCTCACTCAGGAGCCCACATCATGAGTGGATGGCTAAGTGAACAATGTCTCTATCAAGGGCATGCATGATGAAAATCTCTAAGTGGCTGGTTTCAAGGCACCAGCCTTGTTACAACTCATTAGTTCAGTTCAGTTCAGTTCAGTCACTCAGTCGTGTCCGACTCTTCGCGACCCCGTGGACTGCAGCACACCAGGCCTCCCTGTCCATCAGCAACTCCCAGAGTTTACCCACACTCATGTCCATTGAGTCATCCAACCATCTCATCCTCTGTCATCCCCTTCTCCTCCTGCCTTCAATCTTTCCCAGAATCAGGGTCTTTTCAAATGAGTCAGTTCTTCCCATCAGGTGGCCAAAGTATTGGAGTTTCAGTTTCAACATCAGTCCTTCCAATGAACACTCGGGACTGATCTCCTTTAGGATGGGCTGGTTGGATCTCCCTGCAGTCCAAGGGACTCTCAAGAGTCTTCTCCAACACCACAGTTCAAAAGCATCAATTCTTCAGCGCTCAGCTTTCTTTATAGTCCAACTCTCACATTCATACATGACTACTGGAAAAACCATAGCCTTGACTAGATGGACCTTTGTTGGCAAAGTAATGTCTCTGCTTTTGAATATGCTGTCTAGGTTGGTGATAACTTTCCTTCCAAGGAGTAAGTGGCTTTTAATTTCTTGGCTGCAATCACCATCTGCAGTGATTTTGGAGCCCAAAATATAAAGTCTGCCACTGTTTCCACTGTTTCCTCATCTACTTGCCATGAAGTGATGAGACTGAATGCCATGATCTTTGTTTTCTGAATGTTGAGCTTTAAGTCAACTTTTTCACTCTTTTCTTTCATTTTCATCAAGAGGCTCTTTAGTTCTACTTCACTTTTTACAACTCATACGCTTCTCTGGTTTGCTTTCAACTTTTTCCATCCAGCTCAGCCTGCAATTGGCACAGACTAAAATAACTGATCTGATTGCAAAGTTTGCATGCCAACTCCTCACCAAACACGAGTTCCACAAATTCATTCATGACAGGAGCGAATATTGCCAGGACAGATACAACTGAGTTTGCTTCCTCTTATAGGATGTCATTTACAAGATCAGTGATGTATTTTTTAAATAAAAACAAGAAAATATTCTTGAATAATATGCCCAATTTTTGTAGAATTAGCCCAATTTCCTCTTTTCAGTGTATTTTTGGAAGTCATTGAAATGGACAGATCGAATTTCATGGTCAAATGCAATTGAAGGGTATTGCTATGAATCTATTTTCTGAAGGAGGAACGGACATCGTCAGATGAGAATATTGTCACTATTATAAACAGGCAAACTGTGCACTGGAAAATATACACATTGCTTCAGTGGCTATAAGCACATGTGACAAAAAGGTGGGAACAACTGAAATCATTCTATCATCTTATTGCAAATTACACTTGCTGAATTACTTATAACTAAAGGAAAGTTATGACCAAGCTAGATAGCATATTGAAAAGCAGAGACATTACTTTGCCAACAAAGGTCCATCTAGTCAAGGCATGGTTTTTCCAGTGGTCATGTATGGATGCGAGAGTTGGACTGTAAAGAAAGCTGAGTGCTGAAGGATTGATGCTTTTGAAATGTGGTGTTGGAGAAGACTCTTGAGAGTCCCTTGGACT
>SJYX01021916.1:0-99557 GCA_006410675.1 Oreotragus oreotragus
CTCCAGTACTTTGGCCACCTGATGTGAAGTGTTGACTCATTGGAAAAAACTCTGATGCTGGGAGGGATTAGGGGCAGGAGGAGAAGGGAACTACAGAGGATGAAATAGTTGGATGGCATCACCGATTTGATGGACTTGAGTCTGAATGAACTCTGGGAATTGGTGATGGACAGGGAGGCCTGGAATGCTGCGATTCATGGGGTCACAGAGTCAGAAATGACTGAGCTACTGAACTGAACTGAACTGAATATCCCATCAATTCAAAGACATAGACATAACTATTTATTAAAAACCAGAGACATCAATTTGACTACAAATTTCCATATAGTCAAAGCTATGGTTTTTCCAGTACTCATGGACAGATATGAGAGTCGGACCATAAATCAGGCTGAGTGCCAAAGGACTGATGCTTTCAAATTGGTGCTTCAGAAGACTTGAGAGTTCCTTGAACTGCAAGGAGATCAAACCAGTCAATCCTAAAGGAAATCAATCCTGAATATACATTGGAAGGACTGATGCTGAAAATGAAGCTCCAATACTTTAGCCACCTGATGTGAAGAGCCAACTCATTGGAAAAGACCCTGATGCTGGGGAAGATTGAAGGCAGAAGGAGGGGATGACAGAAGATGAAATGGTTGGATAGCCTCACCAATTCAATGAACATGAGTTTGAACAAACTCCAGGAGACAGTGAAGGACAGGGAAGTCTGGCATGATGCAGTCCATGGGTGGCAAAGAGTCTGACATGACTTAGTGACTGAACAACAAGAACAGCAACATTTCATTGGGATGAGGGGGGAGATGGGAGAGAGGTTCAGGTAGGAGGGGACTTTTGTATGTCTGAAATCAACACAATATTTTAAAGCAATTATCCTCCAATTGCACAGGGAAGATCCAGAGAGATGATATGGGGAGAGAGGTGGGAGAGGGGTTCAGGATTGGGAACTCATGTACACCCGTGGCAGATTCATGTCAGTGTATGGCAAAACCAATACAATATTGTAGAGCAAAATAAAGTAAAAATAAAAATTTTAAAAAAGAAAAAAATAAAAGACACAAATAATAATAAAAAAAGATTTAAAGCAATTCTAGACCAATAAGTAACACAGNTATGGGGAGAGAGGTGGGAGAGGGGTTCAGGATTGGGAACTCATGTACACCCGTGGCAGATTCATGTCAGTGTATGGCAAAACCAATACAATATTGTAGAGCAAAATAAAGTAAAAATAAAAATTTTAAAAAAGAAAAAAATAAAAGACACAAATAATAATAAAAAAAGATTTAAAGCAATTCTAGACCAATAAGTAACACAGCAGTTAATAAATATTTCTATTTATATTAAAAAAAAGAACTGAAAAAATAGTGGCTGAGAGTATCCAAATTATTATAACTGAGATAAACATGTTAATAAGCTAACAGGAAAATTAAATATGTTAAGCTGAGAAATGGAAGATGTGGAAAAGAGCCAAACTAGTTGTAGGAAGATGCAAACTAGTGTCAACATGAATAATGCATAGTGGGTATTATTATCGAAAGATGATACTGTAGAATAAAAGCTTACTAATTCTAAAGGCATAGAAATAGAAAAAAATGGATATGAAATACATAAATAAAAAGAAAATTTAAAACATTAAAACTAACACACACGTTAGAATTGCGGTAGAACAGGAAACATGGCCATAGAGAACATATTTGACAAATAATGGCTAAACTACTTCTTAATTTGATGATATTGATATATCTACAGATTCAAGAAGTATAACAACCTTCCTTCACAACTCTCATAGAAATAAACATTACAAATGTACACCAAGGCATGTCATGATCAAATTGCTCAAAATTTGTAATAAACATATTAAAAATAAAAAGCCAGAGATAAATGACATTTGTGCAGAGCAACAAAGTTAAATATAGTAGCAGATGTTTCATTGGAAACAATGCAAAAGAAAAAATAGTGAAGCAAATCTTTAAAACACTGAGAAGAATACTTTTTAATACAGAATTCTGTACTACTAATGAAAAGTATTATGCAAAAGCAAAGATGAAATGTTTATTAAGACACATTAAAGCTCAAAAATTTCATCATAAGTAGATTTGTACCATAAAAAATGTTAAGGTAAATGATATTAGATAGAAATATAGGTTTTAAAAAATGAATAAAGATAATCAGAAATGATAAACATATATATAAGATTTTTAAAAATAAATATGTGAAAAGGTAATTAGCCATTTTAAAAAAAGTAAAAGAAATATTGTGCTGAAGATATAAATTATGTAGATTTAAGATATATAATTGCAATAGCACAAAGTCCTACAGAGGAAAAACAAATACAAGAATGTAAGAATCTTATACATGAAGGATCTTATACATATGTTATGTATAAGAATAATCTTATACATGTTATAAACCCTTAAGCAATGACTTAAGAAAGAAGAAAAGAGTAATAGATAATAAGTTATATATAATATAAACCTGAATCTTGAAATATAGTTAATACAAAGCAAGGCAGAAAGTAGGAAAAAGAGAACAAGGAAAAGATGAGTGGAAAAAACCTACAACAAATATAAAGAACAAGCTGACAGAGTTAAAGTGAATCTTAATAATAAGCATGCTAAATATAAATGTATAAATACACAGTGTGAAAGACAGGAACTGTTAGACTGGAAAGCAAAGTAACAATCAACTATCTACTGCTTACTAAAATGCTCATGCCAAATATAAATATACATTAGACAAAAGCAAAGAAGTGGAAGATAATATAGTGTGCCAACATTAATTTTAAGAAAAAAAGGGAATAGTTCTATAAGACAGCATAGGTTTTAAAGTAGATAATATTGACAAACAATCATGGTTATTTCATAATGATAAATCTGTCTATTGTAGTTAAGAGGAGTTGGTGACCATAATAGGTATACATCTTATGCATAAAGTGAAAACTAATGGAACTGAAATTCCGAATAGACACATTATCATTATAAAGACCGCTTTCTCAAAAACTGAAGCACAGATTTAAATCAGTAATGGTCAGTCAGTCAGTTCAGGCACTCAACTTATAGAATGCTTAACCCTATTAACTCTCTTGATCTAGATAATATTTGTATAACACTTCATTCAATATCAGCAGAATACACCTTATTTTCAAGTACACCTGGAACATTTCCCCAAAGAGATCAAATTATAGTTCATAAAACAAAGTTTAATACATGTAAAAACTATTCCAGTTATTTAAAGTCTTCTTTGATCACGTCAGAATTCAACTGTCACAGTTGCTCAGTCACTCAGTCTTGTCCATCTCTTTGTGACTCCATGGACTGCAACACACCAGTCTTCCCTGTCCTTCACCCTCTCCTGGAGTTTGATCAAATTCATGTGCATTGAATCCATGATGTTATCCAACCATCTCATCTTATGCCATCCTCTTCTCCTCCTGCCTTCAATCTTTCCCAGCATCAGGGTCTTTTCCAATGAGTCAGTTCTTCGCATCAGGTGGCCGAAGTATTGGAGCTTCAGCTTCAGCATCAGTCCTTCCAGTGAATATTCAGGGCTCATTTCCATTAGGATTGATTGATTTGATCTCTTTGCTGCCCAAGGGATTCTCAAGAGTCTTCTCCAACACCACATTTGGAAAACATCAATTGGTGTTCAGCATGATTTATAGTCCAACTATCACATCTGTCCATGATTACTGGAAAAAAAAAATAAAGCTTTGACTGTGTGAACCATTGTTATCAAACTGATGTCTCTGCTAGATACTTACCTGAAGGAAAGCATATAGCCAGTGACTTATATAAGTATATTCCTAGCATATTTTTAAAACATAAATGGCTCAAACATCCATTATTAGTGAATGGATAAACAAAACTTTGTTGTTGTTGTTCAGTCACCAAGTTGTGTCCAACTCTCTGTGACCCCATTGACTGCAGAACGTACTACCAGGCCTCCCTGTCCTTTACCATCTCCCAGAGATTGCCTAAATTCATGTCCATTGAATCAGTGATTTCATTGAGTCATTTCATTCTCCGTCACTCCCTTCTCCTCCTTAATTCTGACTCAATGTTTAGAACTGTAAAAATGAAATATGCATCAGTTATGAAAAGAAATAAATGGTTAAAACCTCCCTGGTGGCTCAGATGGTAAAGAATCCACCTGCATATTGGGAGAGTTGGATTCAATCCTGGTTTGTAATGATCCCCTGGAGAAGGTAATAGCAACCCACTACAGTGTTCTTGCCTGGATAATCATGGACAAAAGAGCTATAGTCCATGGTGTCACAAAGAGTCAGGCATGACTGAGTGACTAGCACACAAATATGCAACAGCATGCTTATATCCCCAAAAGTTATAATAAATATGCTCAAAAATATCAGACAGAAAATAGATATTGTATGATTCCATTTATCTGAAATTCTGCATANAAGACCTTTGGAGCCAACGCTACTAATTTTGTGGGGTTGTTGAGTGTGGCCCCTCAGGGTGCCAGGGCCACCAGGATGGCTGTGCACACAGAACAAGGAACGCATCTCCTACAGTTTTTGACTGCACACGAACTGCACTGCGTTCTGGGCAAAGGAAGTAAGTGTGTGTAATATTATGGGTTACCCAGGACAGACCGAGAATACTTAGAGATTCCAGGTTCCCCCAAGCAGGAATAGTTCTGGAAAAGCATCATTTTACATACACAAGCATCCCCTGTGAGAAAGACCTAGAGATGTGGGATTCCAGTCCTGTTCCTCCCCAGTGTCATGAGTGCAAGAAGCTGGTTCTGACAGCAAGGGAGTCCAGCTTCTGACATGGGATATGGAAGCTGAGGAGTGTCCAAGTTTGGATTCCCTAGAAGCAGACCCCGACCAGACTGACACACGGCAGTTCTGTTTGGGGTGCAGTAATCCCAGGCAACCCAGGCAGGGAGAGAGAGGGAGGCAAAGGTGCCAATCAAGGTGCCATGTAAGGATGGACCACGGAGCTCTGTCCTGCTGGGGCCCCAGGAGCCAGTGTGGCATGGGCACCTTGGAGGGCTGTCTGCCTGGGGATGGCTGAGGGCCGCCACCCAGCATGGACCCTTCTGGCTCTCCAGCCACCTGACCACGTGGAGTGGGCTCTGCTACCACAGAAAGTCCTCGTTGGGGCTGGTGAAGTCACAGAGCCTGCAGAGGCAGGCGTGGCAGAAGTGAGGGGCCCCTGTTTTGAAGGGTCTGGGTGTACATGGATCCCTGTGGCCGCACTGAGAGGCGGTTGGGGTGAGAGGACCTGGGGAGGACAGCCTGGAGTGGGCAGCTGAAGGGCCAGGCCAGCCTCTGTCTCGGTGCCTAAGTGTCTCTGGCCAGAGGTGGTGGCCTCTGCCCCGTCTTTCTGCCGCAGATGGTCCTTGGCTATCAAAGCCATGGTGGGCATGTGCTTTCAGCTCCTGGGGCCAATCTTGTGGAAAGTAACATTGTGTACTCAGGAGATCAAATCAGGTATGACTTACAAGGAATCACATTGGCTACACGGGAGGGTTTGCTCAGAAGCCAGTGGCTGGGGTGGTCACAACGTGCCAGATTCTTAATGTATCCAGTGATAGTAAATTATTATAAAACCAGAATCACATCTGTCTTGTGCTGTTTGGGCTGCTGTAACATAATGTCACATAACAGACTTTTATTCCTCACAGTTTTGGAGGTTAAGTCCAGGATCACAGTGCTGGCAGATTTGGTGTTTGGTGAGGGCATCAGCTTCCTAGATGGTGCCTGTTCACTATGTCCTTGTGTGATGCGAGGGGTCTCCCTGGGCCTCTTTTATAGGACACTGATCCTACCCATGAGGGCTGTGTCCTCATGACATGATCACCTCCTAAAGGCCCCACCTCCTAATACTGTTGTCTGGGGCACTAGGTTTTCAAGGTATGAATGGGGGGATGGATATTCAGACCAGAGCACCATCCAGAAACTTCCCTGTGGTCAGCAGTGAAGAGCAAGAATCCGGTCCTCAGGTAGCCCAGGAATGCCTCAGGAGACTCAGTAGGGCAGTGACAATCAGCAGGCTGAAGTGGGTTGACCTTTTGAAAAGAGTGACAGTGTCTGCTCAGGACAACCCTGAGGGTCTTGACTTCCAGTGAGGCTTGCCATTCTTCTGAGCTCCTGGCAGAAAGCACAGTCCTCCAAAGAGGGGCTCATTGCTTTGGCAGGTTTGCTAAGAAGCATGGCTGTGCCTCTCCTGGACACTCTTGTGCTCAACTCTCAAGGAGGCTGTGGTTCAGGGTCTCTGAAACAGAGGAACTATTAACATTCACACAGCCATGGATTCCAAGACTGGGCTAAACTAGTGTCAGCCAGGTCACAGAGGACCCCAGGAGACAGGAATGGGGGATCAGGGGCCTCAGAAGTTGAAGGGGGCTCCTGAGGAACGTGGCTAGAAATATTCATCAATAAGTATGGCATGAGTACTGTCCTGTCAGTATATCTGGTGAAGTGGTTAGGGCCCCAGCTGTGTGAGGCATTAACTGGACAGGGGGCAGTTAATGGATCTTGGGGCAGGGGCAAGGGTAGCCAGGATGGCAGAAGGCAGGAACACTTGGGTCACCCAGAACCATCTCAGTTTATTGACCATGTGACCCAGGACAGTGCAAACCAGCCGGCCTGCATCAGAAATCCCCTTGGTGCCACACACTGCTGCTCACCAGCCACACGTGTAGCACGTCTGCATGTATTCCCAGCAAGTGCTCTCCACTCTCAGGCTAGGGGAGCAGCCCCTTAAGCGGGGAGGGCTCCCAGCAGGAAGAGATGTTAAGAAGCAAAAGGGCCCCCTCCGGGTGATGAAGTAGACAGAGGTAGTTCTTAGAGTGAAAAGGTCCTGTCTGTAGAAGAATGAACAGGAAAAGCTCCCACCTCACTCATCAACGGCGCTTCCCCTTGTGAGAAGAGGACTCAGAAAGTAGTGTCCACTCAGGCACATGCAGGGGGATCGGGGGGTGTTGCACGAGGAGAGGAGCATCGAGGCAATAGGATGTCGGTGTCCCCACCTCACCCCCTCGACCAAGCACTCTGTGAAGCCCACGAACTGCACAACTGTTCCCGGGGACCCTGCCCACACTCCTTAGGGTAACCCGCTCCATCCCCCAGACGAATTCTCCTTTCCTCACTGAACTTCCCCCCACCCTGGAAATATGTTTAAAAGTTTAGCGTTTCCAGGCACCGCAATTGATTTGGCTTATCCTTTTCAATTTACCTTTGGCACATTTAAGGTAGCACAGCCATGTACTCTCAGTACAGCTGGCCAGACAGCTGGCCAAAGAGCGGGCTCCATGGCGAATACAGTGCTTCTCCCCAGGGTCAGGTCCACAACCTTGACCTCAAGGCAGCCCCTCCAGCCCCACAGCAGACGGAGCAGCAGCCAGGAATGGGGTACCTTCTGTGTATCATTCTGTTAACTTCCTGCAGCTCGGCCCGCAGGGATCGCTTCTGGGGTGAGGGGATAATCCGTGTTCACAGCCCATTGAGTTCCTGGCCACGGCTGCAGAAATGTCAGTAAGATGCCAGCTGTGGGCGGGGTTGCCTGGTGATCCAGTCTCTTTTCTGCTGAAGTGCAGTTTGTCAAGGCTGCCAGATAGTCCAGGATGGAGCTTTGTCACTTTGGCTGGACTGGCTGTGAGTCATTGACTTGGTTCCATTAGTTACCTAGTATTCCAGAGTGTAACCATGGTGCATGTTTGTATCAGGGTGTATCTTGGACAGTTCCCAGGTTTGAAGATTTAAGAGCTCAGCTTTCAGAGTATTCAGTGCTATACGTTAGGAGATTCATGACAGGCTCTGAGCAGGGCGGCAGGAGAATGGTTTTCATGAACTATCTCAGTGGTGTAGGTCAGATCACCTCACGCCCTGGGAAGCAGATCACCTGCAGATGAAAGGCTTTCTGACAGAGTGACTGTAAATCTCACCGTCTGGAAGGCGAACTTGTAATTCCTGGGGGGAACCACAGGGCAGCGCTGCAGCCCTTACTGACTCGGGAGGGGATTGCCCTGCCTGCCTCAGTGTCACATCCCGGCTTCCTCCCAGGGGTCTGGGGGTCCAAGGGCAAGATCTGGCAGGTCAAAGCGGCTGCGTAGGCGCCTCCCAGTGACTTCTCCGCATGCGCAGACAGGCGGGGCTCCTCCTGGCTGCTTGCTTCCATACCCGGCCCTGTCTCCCCATGCTACTGATATTGAGGGGCTCCTATTGCCCCGTAAGTGTTCCCTGTTAAGTAAGACCCCGGCACTGATGCCTCCGGGTCCTCCTCTTTGAACTGTCACCTCCCCTCCGAAGTTACACACAGCCCTGGTGGTCCACCTCCTCTCGTGCACCTCACTCATGCCCCGGGGTGATACTTAAGGGCAGCGGTTGTGCGGGTTCTACCCAGGACTGGTCCCCCATGCACTGAGGGACCCCCATCCTCTGTGCCCCGGTCACACCAGGTCTGGACCCGCCATTGCGATCAGTCTGGAAGTGCCGGTCATGCCCTGGTCTCCCCTCTGACCAAGCCCAGGGCCTGCAGGGGGCTCTTGCCCTTTGCTCTGTTCACACGCTCTGCTCACTGGGGGCTCTTGCCCTTTGCTCTGTTCACACTCTCTGCTCACTGGGGGCTCTTGCCCTTTGCTCTGTTTACACTCTCTGCTCACTGGGGGCTCTTGCCCTTTGCTCTGTTCACACTCCCTGCTGACTCACACAGCCACCTAGAGGGGGATGCTCGTCCTGGCCACTTTCCCTTCCCTCTACCAGGTGCATGCCCTGAGTGCATCAGGTTCTCTTACCTGTTCACAACCTTGCTTGTCACTAAGGCTGCACTGGCTGTGGGTCATTGACTTGGTTGATGACAGTGAATTGCAGTGACACCCCCTCCTTTCACATGTCCCTTCTGTGCACTCCAAGCTGATGATGCCATGTTTGCGGACCACCCTTTGCTTAATGGGATCAACTGGACACTTACTGCGGCATTGGCCATGCCTTCCTCCATCCTGTTCGCATCACCAGCCCAGGAACCACTACACGCTGCTCTACACATGCTGGTTTTGCTGCTCAGAGCCCGTGCAGTGGAACCACTGTGCTCCTGTTCTGTCTAGTCATGTCCTCATGAACTCTCTTCCTGCTGGGAGCCCTACCCCCTCACAGTGAGGACCTCCTCTTCTCCTCTCTGCCTTTCTCACCTCCCTTGGTTGTCCCATCTGTGCACTGACAGACCAGGGATCACTCTGTTTCCCCATTCACCTTTGAGTTCAGTTGTCCCACTGCACCAAGTGTGTGGGGCTCTTTCTATTTTCCATGTTCACATTCCTGCCCAGGTGTATCATGGTACTCATGGGTATTACCTCATCCTCTCTACATCCTCTGTCCACTGATACTGGGTGCAGGGCTGCTATTCTTTGCACAGAAATCTCCAGTGAGTTACGTCAGTAACACCAGCACATGGAGCGGGCAGGGCTCCTTGTCTTTGCCACATCTGAATGCTCTGCTCAGTGACATCACTACGCTGATGCTACCAGAATGCATCACATTTTCTGTTCACCTCCCCTGTCCTGTTACCCCACCACACTGACGATGGAGGCTCCTCCTCTTTGCCCCATTCGATTCGTATCCCCTCTCTCCTTCTCTCAGGACTGACTGTTCAGGACTCCTTTTCGTGCCATCCACAAACCAATCCAGGGTGGCCAGAGCACCGAGGATGCAGGGATGTGCCTAGTCACTGCTTTTCCTTTCCCTGCCCAGTTGTTCTACTGCGCTGATTGGTTGACACCTTCTCTTTGCCAGTTAGTATCCCCTGACGAGTGGTGCCCCAGGACTGATTGCTCAAGCCTCCTAATTTTCACTCTCCATCTCAAAACCAGTCCAGAATGCTCGCTGCGCTGAAGGTGCTGGGTTGCACTGCAATTGCACTTAGGCCTCTGTCAGGTTTCTCTGCTGCACGGCTGCGGCAGGGCCCTCTTCTCACTCTGTCCTGTCCCCGTGTAGCCCTGCACTGACAGTGTGCGGCTGCTCCTCTGGGCCCTGTTCACACCGCTTCCCCACACACCAGGCCACTTTGTTTGGGAGACACTCCCTTTCCCGGGTTTCACTTCACCTCATCCTCCTGGTTCTCCCACTGTCCTGATGATGCTGAATTCTGCCTCTTTGTCCATTCACACCCCTGCACTTAATGATGCAGGCTCTTGCCTCGTCCACATTCCCAGCCCAGGAGCACTGGCTCACTGGCATCACAGAGTTCTTTCCCTTCCTCCACTTCACCTCCTACGTCCACTGATACCACAGCACTATGCAGCAGGCTGCAATCTTTGCCTCATGTTCCATGCTGATTCCTCACTTCATGATGAGTAGAACTGACCTCCTGGTCTTTTCTGTCCAGTCACTCCACTACACATTTTACTGTTCCCTTTCTTTCTCCTATTCCCACCCCTCGTCCCCTTACTTCCTCACTGATGAAGTATAGCTCATTGCACAATCCATGATCACACCCTCCAGCCAGTTCGGTCACCACATGAATACCTGGGGCTCCTCTCTTGCCCATCCACATGACCTGACCGGTTACACCACTGCCACAACAAGCGGGCTCTTTGTCCTTGATCTGTTCATATCAACTACCCGGCCACACCAGTGCACTGGTGAATGGGAGTTTTGCCCAAATTTTGCCCTTCTTTGCTCCCTTCATATCCTTTGTCCAGTTACATCATGGCACTGATGGTGCAGGGCTTCACCTTTTCATGTCACTTAATTGCCTGTCACCATTGATATGGGTCTCCTCATCTTTGCCCTGTTCACAGTGAGAAGGTAGGGCTGGGACAGTTGAAGTTTAAAAAGCTTATAATTTTATCTGTATTATAAAATATGCTGTAGTATTGATATAATTATAATCTGGGAAAAAATCCTTCCCTGATAGAGATCTGTATTAATAATAGATTCTGCTATTTGTCTAGCAGTGTTTCTCCATGCCAGGTCAGAAATATTATAGACTCGCATCAGTGGCAGCAGTAGATTTTTATGCTTCTTGATAAAGATCATAGGCTTATTTTTTTTTTATTATACTTTGTTTTTAAATATTTAGTTTTGTTCATAGTTTACTTTCCTTCAGTTCTGACTAATTCCATTCTACATTGTTCTTCTTTTTTGTAACAATTTTTCCTTCATTTCCTCTTGGGGCATCTCAGACATATAAATGGCAAATTCCTTGTCAGACTCATCCATCAATTCATTTAATTGGGAACTGCATTATATTCTGAGTTTTTGTTCAAACTTTTCACTGGATTTTATTGTGTAACTTTCAATTTTGCTTTTCAGACTAATTTTTGAATAAGATTATTTTTGTTGGTTTGTTTTGTTTTCTTCTCCTTTTGTGCCTTGTTGTTTTCTTCTTCTTACCTGTGGTAGGCAGAATTTCTATTAATAGCCCTTGCTGCTGCTGCTGCTGCTGCTAAGTCACTTCAGTCGTGTCCGACTCTGTGTGACCCCATAGACGGCAGCCCACCAGGCTCCCCCAACCCTGGGATTCTCCAGGCAAGAATACTGGAATGGGTTGCCATTTCCTTCTCCAGTGCATGAAAGAGAAAAGTGAAAGTGAAGTCGCTCCGTCTGTCCGACTGTTAGCGACCCCATGGACTGCAGCCCACCAGGCTACTCCGTCCATTGGATTTTCCAGGCAAGAGTACTGGGGTGGGGTGCCATTGCCTTCCCCGTATAGGTGGCTTTATGGTGACTCTAAAACATATATGAAAGTCACTCAATCATGTCCAGCCCTTTGCGACTCCATGGACTGTAGCCTGCCAAGCTCCTCTGTCCATGGAATTCTCTAGTCAAGAATTCTGGAGTGGTTTCGCCATGCCCTCCTCCAGGGGATCTCCCTGACTCAGGGATCAAATCTGGGTCTCCAGCATTGCGAGCAGATTCTTTACCATATCTTAATTCCTGAAACATGAGAATGTTGCCTTATATAACAAAAGATATAATTAAGTTAAGGAAATTAAAAAGAGGAGCTTATCCTAGATTATCTGCATGAGTCCTAAGTACATTCACATGTATTCTTACTTAAAAAAGATGCCGATGAATATTGGACAGACACACTCAGTAGAGAAGGCAATGTCAAAGTGAAGCAAACAGAGATGTACCAAGAATGCCAGGAAATCCAAGCAGCCTCCAAGGGAAGTGCCTTGCTGACACCCTGACTTCAGACTTCTGGCCTCCAGAACTGGGAAGCAGTAAAATTGTTATTGTTTTAAACCACTTAGCTTGTGGAAATTTGTTATAGCAGCTACAGGAAACTAAAACAGTGCCAGAATTTCAGATCATATGTCCTGGAACCTGAGAATGTGATGCGACAGTGCTTCTGTTTTGTGTTATGTTATTTGGTGCAGTCAACTTTTAAAAGGGAGATTACCCAGGTAGGCCTAATCTAATCATGTGAACCCTTTTTCTAGCCAGTGTATGAAGAGAAAGGCAAGAGAATAATTCAGAGTGATTTGAAGCATGAGAAGGATTCAACACACTATTCCTAGCTTTAAAAAGGGAGGGGACCATGAGTCAAGTAATACATACTGGTGGATTCTGGAATCTGAAAATGACTCCCAGCTAACAAACAGGTTTTGTTTTATACTTCAAAGTTTGTGGTAATTTGTTAGGCAGCAGTAGAAAAGAAAGTGCCCTCTCTCTGTGGTCTTCTTCTCCTGTTTAGAGATTTTGCCCTTGCTTCTGCCTAGTCTGCAGAGCCCTACCCTCCCTTCTACCATTCTTTTCAGAACAAGACTGAACATGATCGTCTCCAGTTTCCAGCCCCACTATCATCTTAGGGGTATTGCAGAGTCCTTCTCTCAGCCAGGTGAAACTTCATGTAGTTCATCAGCACAGCAATCACTGCACAATAAAGCTTCAGTCATTTTTTGCAGGTGGAGAGAATACTGCTCAGCCTCTGAATTCAGGCATGGGATTTGAAAAATACTCTCAGTTCCCTAAAATACTTGTATGATTTACTACCTAGAAACTGAATTGTTTTGCCCTTTCCCTTTTTGGTCCTTGATGATTTTTATCTTTACTTTTGGCCCTTGGACATGAGATATCTCTTTACAGCCACTCCAGCGCCATGCAGCTACTGCTCCAATGCTGGTGTGATCACTAGTCTAGAGCCAGACATCCTGGAATGTGAAGTCAAGTGGTCCTTAGGAAACATTACTACGAACAGAGGTAGTGGAGGTGATGGAATTCCAGTTGAGCTATTTCAAATCCTAAAGATGATGCCGTGAAAGTGCTGCACTCAATATGCCAGCAAATTGGCCAATGTCAGCAGTGGCCACAGGACTGGAAAAGGTCCGTTTTCATTCCAATCCCAAAGAAAGGCAATGCCAAAGAATGCTCAGATTACCACACAATTGCACCCATCTCACACGATAGCAAAGTAATGCTCAAAATTCTACAAGCCAGGCTTCAACAGTACATGAACCCTGAACTTCCAGATGCTCAAGCTGGATTTAGAAAGGCAGAGAAACCAGAGATCAAATTGCCAACATCCATTGGATCATGGAAAAAGCAAGAGAGTTCCAGAAAAACATCTATTTCTGCTTTATTGACTATGCCAAAGCCTTTGACTGTGTGGATCACAATAAACTGTGGAAAATTCTGAAAGAGATGGGAATACCAGACCACCTGACCTGCCTGCTGAGAAATCTGTATGCAGGCCAGGAAGCAACAATTAGAACTGGACATGGAACAACAAACTGGTTCCAAATCAGGAAAGGAGTATGTCAAGGCTGTGTATTTTTGCCCTGCTTATTTAACTTATATGCAGAGTACATCATGAGAAACCCTGGCCTGGAGGAAGCACAAGCTGGAATCAGATTGCTGGGAGAAATATCAGTAACCTCAGATATGCAGATGACACTACCCTTATGGCAGAAAGCGAAGAAGAACTAAAGAGCCTCTTGATGAAAGTGAAAGAGGAGAGTGAAAACTTTGGCTTAAAGCTCAACATTCAGAAAACGAAGATCACGGCATCTGGTTCCATCACTTCATGGTAAATAGATNCCTCAGATATGCAGATGACACTACCCTTATGGCAGAAAGCGAAGAAGAACTAAAGAGCCTCTTGATGAAAGTGAAAGAGGAGAGTGAAAAAGTTGGCTTAAAGCTCAACATTCAGAAAACGAAGATCACGGCATCTGGTTCCATCACTTCATGGTAAATAGATGGGAAAACAATGGAAACAGTGACAGACTTTATTTTGGGGGGCTCCAAAATCACTGCAGATGGTGACTGCAGCCATGAAATTAAAAGATGCTTGCTCCTTGGAAGAAAAATTATGACCAATCTAGACAGCATATTAAAAAGCAGAGACGTTACTTTGATGACAAAGATCCATCTAGTCAAAATTATGGTTTTTCCAGTGGTCATGTGTGGATGTGAGAGTTGGATTATAAAGAAAGCTGAGTGCAGAAGAATTGATGCTTTTGAACTGTGGTGTTGGAGGAGACTCTTGAGAGTCCTTTGGACTGCAAGGAGATCCAACCAGTTCATCCTAAAGGAAATCAGTCCTGAATATTCGTTGGAAGGACTGATTTTGAAACTGAAAATCCAATACTTTGGCCCCCTAATGTGAAGAAGTGACTCATTGGAAAAGACCCTAATGCTGGGAAAGATTGAGGGTAGGAAGAGAAGGGGACAACAGAGGATGAGATTGTTAGATGGCATCACAGACTCAGTGGACAAGAGTTTGAGTAAGCTCCGAGAGTTGGTGATGGATAGGGAGGCCTGGCGTGTTGCAGTCCATGGGGCTTCAAAGAGTCAGACACAAGTGAGTGACAGAACTGACTGACTGACTGACTTTGGGCCTGACTCTACCATTGTTTTCTACTTTAAGTATTGTAATTTACCACCTCCCTGGAACTGAGACATAATGTCAAACTCACTGTACCATCTTGATGAGAAATCAAGCATTGTTTTATAAAGGATAAGACACTTATGTATACCCACATGGCCAGGTTCAGAGCATATTATTTGTTTCTTGAGGAATTAAACACAGAATTTGGGCTTAAAACTGGGTCTCTCTAAGGCTATTTATAAAAGCATCTAACATATAAAATTTGGGGAACACTAAGACATGTGTATGTAAATATATATATACATATCATTTCAAATGTATACATATATATCATTTGAAATGACTACAATAACAGAATAAATTTGAATGGAGTCATCCTGATTTGTGAATAATTAATGGTATCCAAGGCATGTGCAGTAGCACTTGTAAAAGTTCTGGCAAAGGTCTGTCTTGGTTATTGCTAGTTGGTATCCGATGAAAACATCTTTAGAATGAAGAGAAACAAAATATTAAGAAGAGAGAAGTTCATTTATATTTCAGCTATTATCAATTTCATTTCCCAAGACATCTTAATAACAACATTCATCACCATAATAACAACTTCATTAAATATATGCCCTTGAGTTTTCTATGTTGCAACATATAATAATGATAACTAAGGGGCCTTGTTCTCTAAGAGGTAACAGAAACAAAAGCATGGAAAACATGGCACAAAATCATCAGGTAGAACTGATGATATTTGATTTCTTCATATACAATTGAAGTTTAAAAGCTTTTTTGCTTGTTACCATATTTAAGTTGTATTTCTATCTATTTCCTGTCTTTTAACATTTGTAAACGGGGAAGGCAATGGCACCCCACCCCAGTACTCTTGCCTGGAAAATCCAATGGACGGAGTAGCCTGGTGGGCTGCAGTCCATGGGGTCGCTAACAGTCGGACAGACAGAGCGACTTCACTTTCACTCTTCTCTTTCATGCATTGGAGAAGGAAATGGCAACCCACTCCAGTGTTCTTGCCTGGAGAATCCCAGGGACGGGGGAGCCTGGTGGGCTGCCGTCTATGGGGTCACACAGAGTCGGACACGACTGAAGTGACTTAGCAGCAGCAGCAGCAACATTTGTAAAAGAAGACTATGAAAAGATCAGGGAGACTGAGGATCTAGGGGCCACTGAATGGTCTCCTGATAGGAGAAAATCTGTAGGGAGGAACTCTTTGGCCTCCTATTGACTGAATGCCATGATGAAATTCATGGCTAAAACAGAAAGGAAAACCAGGACCTTTGGGGCTGATCAGGATGCTTCTTACTATGAAGTACAATCTGCACTGACCTCTAAATGCATACCTTGGAGGTGTGGGTTCTGTATCCATACCTCTCATCCAGGTGCCCCAATGTAGAGCACAACTTTCACACTGACAGACAGCATCCCTGCTGAGAAGAGGAGGGTGAAATGAGTCACAGGGGAAAAGCAGTTTAGACAGAAAGAACAGTCAGCAGTCAGTGCCAAATATCTGATGCAGGAACCCACCTGGGGTGTCTGAAGAGGACACCAAAGTTAAGAACAGAGGAGATAGTAAGGGACTGAGGAATGAAATTATAAAGGGACCAGATGATGTTGGGCCTTGTTAAACATTTAAAATGTCTGAGCTTTTACACTCAGAGAAATGTGGAACCATTGGCAGATTTTATAAGGAGAAGTGATATGCTTTTTTAAACAGTGGACTTTAAAAGGATCATTCTGGCTGCTGTGTTAAGACCAGACAGTGGGCAGCAAGAGTGAAATCGGGGCAGGGGGGGAACCTGGGGGAGGCTACCATGGTCATCTGGCAGAGCAATAACAGTGACTGAACGGTAATTGTGTTGGAAGTATATTTGTGACATGAATTGTGGTGATGGTTTCACAAGTCTACATTTACTTATCCCAATTCATTATGTTGTATACATTAAATATGTACAACTTTTGTATATCAGTTATGCTCAGTGGATTACTGTGATATTGAATGGTTTGCCTTGGATATGAACAGAGATCATTCTGTCGTTTTTAAGATTGCATCCAAGTACTGCATTTCGGACTCTTTTGTTGACACCAGGCTCCTCCATCCATGGGAGTTTCCAGGCAAGAGTACTGGAGTGGGATGCCATTGCCTTCTCCGTGGGAAGCCCATAGACTGTGTAAATTGCCTTTATGTATGGGTGCTCACTCAAGTTTGCACTTCATTTTACTTTTTCTGTGTGACTCTTTTCACACTTAAAATTGCTTACTCAGGGTCTCTTTTTCTTATTAGACTATATGCTTATGTAAGCACAGCTTTTATGTGTCTTGTTTGTTGCTACATTCCCAGCACTTTTCAAAGAGCTTTATCAGGCTCGACACTATTAGACTCAACACTGAATATTTATTGCATAATGATTAGCTGTGTAGTGGCAAATCCAAAATTCGGGTCTTCTTAAAGACATCTAAAGAAGGATTTGTCATGCTTTCTTTTATTCATATGCCACCTTCTTTAGACTTCTATGATCCACCTTCTTTAGACTTCTTTGATCTTAGTAGTCTGTGGATTTATTTTTTGTGTGTTCCTATTAAAAATGTAAGAACCAAGCCAAATAAATCTACTTTATTTTTTTAATATAAGGTTGTAATTGAAACTCTGTCAGTGGGAGCAACCATGCTGTTACCTCCATTACGAGAACGTATGGAATTACTTCATTCTCTTTTACCCCAAGGACCTGATAGATGGGAAAGCTTATCTAAAGGACAGGTGAGCCTTTGTCTGATATCTAAGTAAACCAGTACTATATTATCAAAAAAAGACTGAGAGGGAAATAAAACTAATCAGTTGCCAGTGTTCATGAAATAATGCTTCACTTTATGAGTCTGGTACATCCTAGTATTTAATGCTTTGTGTTGGAAGAATTCAAGGCTTCTAATGAAAGCGAAGCAAGTGATAACTCAAGTGATTTGGGGCTCATTATTAAAATTATGTCTAATTTTTCCAATGTTGTTTACACCATCAAGCCAGAGAACTTAATTTATTTGTAGTGTGTGGAGTTGAAATCAAGGGCATGAGCTACTGTTGGTTCTGTGCCCAGAACTTTGTTTGAAATAGTTTATATAAAAAGTAAAGGAAGATGACTGTTGTGAAAAAGTACTTGATAATATGAGAAATGCTTCTTTCCATTTTTATTGTCAAATGTGTGTTAAAATAAGTACGTTTTGCTCAATCAAATAGAACAATCAATTGTAGAGTTACAGATTTGAGGGAAAAAGTGTTACTGGCAGTATAATAGCCACAGATGCTTTCCAGTGAGTATTTTGCATTAGTTTAGATTTCAAGTGATTTGTTTTAAACATTAGAATAGATAATTTCATTGGTAATTTTGTAGAAGAATGTATACTATAATTTATCTGTTGACATTTCTTTCTCCTACTTATAGTGCTAAAATTATTATGTATAGTGTGCCATTTTAGCTTAGAGTTTCAGGTAGTAAGGATGTAATACAACACTTTAAGTTGCAGTTTCTGAAATGGTATTAGTGGGGTAGCTTTTTTAAAAAAAACTACACATTTTCTAAAAGATTACTGTCTATTACAATATAAAGCACATTAATTGGCATCATTATAGGTTTTTTTTTTTTTTTCTGGGACTTTTTTTTTAAATTTAGTTTTATAGTGCATTTTAAGCTAATTATTTGTTCTATTTCATCCATGGGAATATTCCTCTTTAGAGAATGCAACTGGATATTATTCTGACAAGTTTGCAAGATCATACCCATGTAGCCTCCTTACTTGGGTATAGCTCACCTTCTGATGCTGCTGACCTCTCTTCTGTATGCACTGGCTATGGAAACCTGTCAGATCAACCTTATGGCACTCAGAGCTGCCATCCAGACACCCATCTGGCTGAAATTTTGATGAAGACTCTCTTGAGAAATTTAGGATTTTATACAGTAAGTTGCCCTTTTTTTTTTGCAGTAAAAGAAAAAAGAAGAAAACTTGGGTTGGGGGCTTCCCTGGCAGTCCAACCCAGTGGTCAAGACTGCACTTCTAGGGCAGGAGGCACAGGTTTGATCCCTGATCAAGGAATTAAGATCACACATTCCACATAGCGTGGCCAAAAAAAAGAAAAAAATACTTGGGTTGTTTTTTTTTTGAAGGATGTGTCCCTTGGACTGCAAGGAGATCCCACCAGTCCATTCTAAAGGAGATCAGCCATGGGATTTCTTTGGAAGGACTGATGCTAAAGCTAAAACTCCAGTACTCTGGCCACCTCATGCGAAGAGTTGACTCATTGGAAAAGACCCTGATGCTGGGAGGGATGAACTCCCAAACATGAACCCCCCTCCCACCTCCCACCCCACATCATCCCTCCAGATCATCCCCATACACCAGCCCCAAGCATCCTGCATCCTGCATCGAACATAGACTGGCGATTCATTTCTTACATAATAGTATACCTGTGGTGTTGGAGAAGACTCTTGAGAGTCCCTTGGATTGCAAGGAGATCCAACCAGTCCATCCTAAAGGAGATCAGTCCTGGGTGTTCATTGAAAGGACTGATGCTAAAGCTGAAAACTCCAATACTTTGGCCACCTCATGTGAAGAGTTGACTCATTGGAAAAGACCCTGATGCTGGGAGGGATTGGGGGCAGGAGGAGAAGGGGACGACAGAGGATGAGATGGCTGGATGGCATCACTGACTCAATGGACATGAGTTTGAGTGAACTCCGGGAGTTGGTGATGGATAGGGAGGCCTGACATGTTGCGATTCATGGGGTCACAGAGAGTCGGACACGATTGAGCGACTGAACTGAACTGAACTGAACTATACTCAGTGGAGTGTTTTAGAAAAGAATTAACCAGATTCTGCCTATATTTTGAAAATATAACGACTGAATTTCCTGACAGATTGGGAATAGGTATAAAAGAAAGAGAGGTAGCATCAAGGAATTTGGTGTGAGCAACTGGAAGGACAGAGTGGGTGTTAATTGAAACTGGAAAGAGAAAGTGTATGGAGAAGATTAGTAGTTCGATTTCAGACATGTTATTTTAAAAATATCTACTAGATATCCAAGCAGGAATCATCAAGTAGGCAATTGAAATTCAGGGGAAATGTTCATACTGGAGATATGATTAGGGATTCATTATAATGTAGATAGTGTTCAGAACTCCAACTTAGGGTTCAGAACTCCAACTTGAAATTTTATCAGCAAGGGAAGAAATGAAGAGAGGAAAAGAGGTCTGAGGACTGATCCTTCTAGTATTCCAATGTTAAAAAGGCAAAGGAGAAGAGGAACCAGCAGCAAGGGGGATTTAGAAGTGATGACCTGCAAAAATGAAAATCTCGGGACTGTGATGTCCCAAAATCAAATGCAGAAAGGATTTTCATGAGACAGAAGAGATCAGATGTATCAAATATGCTGACATTTCAAATAAGATTACGACTGTTAGCCATTGGATATAGCAACATGGCAAACTAAAGTGACTGGTGGGGTAGTTTTGATTTGTTAGTTTGTTGACCAGTTTACACAGACTAGAAAAATCATGCATGGATGATGAGCCAGATTTACTCAGGGGTGTTTAGGCTCAGCTAAAACTGCTCATGTTTGGAAGTTGGCTTTTTTTTTTTAGAAAATCCTGACATTCAGCAATGTACTCTGAAGCTGACAGTGTATTCAATAGTCCTGTAAGTGGTCTGCATTTTATATGTCATGTGTTAAATAAAATGCATGAAAGTAAACTCAGCCATGACAAGTTAAGCATTATATTACCAGACGGCTGACAAAAGAGCCACTTAAGAGTATTTTTATTTAAATTTTGTTGGAAGTGTTTCCTGTTTTGCCTTTATCAGTAAAAAGTTGGAAGCAATCCAGGTTCATTAACAGGTGTGTGTGTGTATCTAGATATAGATATAGATAGACTGATAGATATAGATGTACAGTAAAAAATTATTCAATCATAAAGGGAAATGAAGTTCTTATACATGCTGCAGTATGGTTGAACCTTGAAAACATCAGGCTAAGTGAAATAATCCAAATGAAAAATGACACATATTATATGATTTTACTTATATGAAATATCAAGAATAGGCAAATTCAAAGAGACAGAGATTATGAGGGCTCAGGAGAAGGAGAGAAGGCAGTTATTACCAAATGGTTAGAGTTTCTGTTTGGGGTGATGAAATAGTTTTGGAAATAGATGGCTACAGCAGTGGTAGTTGCACAAGATGATGAATGAATTTAATGCCACTGAACTGTACACTTTAAATTATCTATTGAAGTCCAGAAATGCATTAGTAGTTTTTCTTTTTTGAAAAAGTGGCCCAAAACACATTCTAATAGGTGATCAAGTTTAAGAATCCATCAAATTTCATTCGTGAAAAACTCCAGTTAGCAAATATCCCTCAAAATCTCCTTCCATCAGGGTGAAATCAGGGCCCCCAGGATGTGAGCCAGAGATGTGAATCAGCTTCTTGAAGGTTATCCGAGGACTGTACATGACTTTTCAGTTCGTCTTCCAACTTCAAGTGCATAGTTTTATCATAGGGGTCACCTTGGCATTTGAAGTCCTTATATCCTTGATGCTGTATGTAAAAAGATTCATTAAAGAAATGTGATATTCTCTGGGAACTACCTATCTAGTGGTTTTTTCATATCACCACCTTATCCTTTTTTTCTTAAAAAATATCTTGGCTATTGTGGATAAACAGGGTTTTTCTTTTTTAATAGCTTAAAGGAAATAACAGTAAAAGTGTCAACCCTTGATAAATTCAATGTTATTAAAAGCCCACCAGGAAAAGTGATTTCCTCATTGCATAAGAGGATTCTGTCTCCTATAATTGATAACTTTAAACATTGAATCTATTTATGTAGAAGCACCAGAAACTTCACTGTGCATCACTCTTACTGTGGATATCATTAATCATGTAATGAGACAACTTGGGAGTTCAACCTGTAGATCAATTTAGCCCTGAGGCTGAGGACGAAGTCAGTCTTCCATTTGATACAAACAGAAAGTCTTTAGGGACCACATAGTGAATGCCAATTTGATTGGATCCAGGATGTATTACATTTTCCCTTAACAAAAACATTGCTTCATAAAGAATCAACCTTTTAAATTCAACAATGTCCAGTCTTATTACAGGTTTTTATTTTTTTCTCAAACATATGTAATTTATGGGTTTCAGTCCAAATAGTTATTCCAAAATCAGTGTCAGGAAAAAAAAATAAGCACTAGCATAAAAACAAATGCTTCATGTATTTGTTTCATTCTGAATAATATAATTGATAATAATGGGCATAAAAACTTTATGAATCATTTTGTGGCCTTACAATTAGGAAATTAAATGAAAAGCAAATGTACCTTCCTTGGGACTTAGTCTATCTGATGCATCTAATTACAGAGTATACTATTTGCTACATAAAGGTGGACTATAATGTATTAACATATAATTTTCATAACTGGCTATTGGAAATAATTTTCTATAAATTAATCATATAGAAAATGAAATGTGATATTCTTATTTGAGAAAACAGAAGTATCTAAATATTAAAAAAATACTATGGACCATGATGTAGACCATGAAATACATTATTGAGTAAAATGAGCAGTGATAGTAATGAGAAGGGTTGAATTCTCGATCCTCTTTTAAAGAAACTATGAGAACTAAGGTAGTGTCCTCCTTAAAAGCACCTCCAACTGGTACCCTATGTGTTGTGGGATACGAAGTGTATTACTTAGTTGGGGCAAGTCTAACTCCAAGTTAGGAAAAAATAGATTGAGTAAGATGCATGTTAGAGTGGGCATTATCAGTCTTCTACTTTTTCTGGTCCTAATTAGGAAAAGAAACTCAAATTTTGAGATTTCTAATAATATCTACCTCTTTCCCAAATGCAACGCTGCATCAGATGATATTGTCCTGGTCCTTCTCTATTTGCATTAGAGAATTGGAGATGTAGAATGACACAGCGGGGAAGGCAATGGCACCCCACCCCAGTGCTCTTGCCTGGCAAATCCAGTCGACGGAGGAGCCTGGTGGGCTGCAGTCCATGGGGTCGCTAACAGTCGGACAGACGGAGCGACTTCACTTTCACTTTTCTCTTTCATGCATTGGAGAAGGAAATGGCAACCCCTGTNCAACGCTGCATCAGATGATATTGTCCTGGTCCTTCTCTATTTGCATTAGAGAATTGGAGATGTAGAATGACACAGCGGGGAAGGCAATGGCACCCCACCCCAGTGCTCTTGCCTGGCAAATCCAGTCGACGGAGGAGCCTGGTGGGCTGCAGTCCATGGGGTCGCTAACAGTCGGACAGACGGAGCGACTTCACTTTCACTTTTCTCTTTCATGCATTGGAGAAGGAAATGGCAACCCACTCCAGTATTCTTGCCTGGAGAATCCCAGGGATGGGGGAGCCTGGTAGGCTGCCGTCTATGGGGTCACACAGAGTCGGGCACAACTGAAGTGACTTAGCAGCAGCAGCAGAATGACACAGAGGATCTTATTTCTTTTCTGAAAAGACTGCACAAACAGTGCAATTTAGAACTAGAATGTGTGTGACTGCAATTTGGCTTGTTTGTTTAAAATATTACCCCTTTACTCTGTAAGCCTTCATCTGGATTTTAAAATAACAACTGGGAAAAAGACTTAAAGGAAGTAGAAACACTTAAGTAAGATAAATCTATATAACATCCTTTTATTTTTGATAAAGACTTCTTTGTGTGTAAAGCTGAAAATGTGTCTAGGTTTTTCACAGATACATAATATTACAACAAAAGACTCCTCAATACCACAGAACAATATTTGAAGCCTTTATTATTCTTCTTTCATTTGTTTTATTGGGTTTATTTTCTTTTTTGGTTGGGAATTGACATCACTAAGTATATCTGGATTTTCCAGGGTAAATAAATACTTATTATGATTTACACAGAAACAAATTTCACTTCATCTGAATAGTTACTATATCTACTGGAGAATTTCACTGAATATTGCTGTAATAGAAGGTGTTTAGCAAGAAGATATTTGTCTTTGAGGAAAATATTAAGGAAAATATTCTGTACTGCTATCTCTACTATATATGCAAGTTTAAAGGCTGATCATAAGCATGAGATAAAATTTTCTCCACCTTCAGTAATATGGAGTCTTTCTATTAATTATTCCAGATTAGAAATCATTGTAATGTCAGATTTTAGTTCCCATACTAATAATGATGATAATAGTATTTAATGTATGTCAGGCATTTTTCAAAACATTTTTCATGTATTCTACCGATTAAGACTTACCATTCCAGCCACATTTCACATTAAGTGCCTTGAATCTTAAAAGGCTGTGTACTTGGCCGAAATCACATTGCTAGGAAATGGCAGACCAGATCCTTGCTCTTATGGAATTACGTGCTAGTGTGCTGGTCACTTAATTTCTGTGGATCTCCATTTCTTCATCTGTAAAATAGACCAAAATTGCCTTTTATTCTAAAATGTCACAATTCTGGGATTTGGGAAAGCCCTACAAAATTATGCAGAACCAACAACTTAGCTTGATCCTTGGAAGATAAGGTATGACAAGTCTAGACAAACTATTAAAAAGCAGAGACATTATTTTGCCGACAAAGGTCTTTATAATCAAAGCAATGGCTTTTCCTGTAGTCATCTACGGATGTGAGAGGGAGACTATAAAGAAGGCTGAGCACTGAAGAATCCATGCTTTTGAATTGTGGTGTTAGAGAAGACTCTTGAGGGTCCCTTGGACTGCAAGGAGATCAAACCAATCAATACTAAAGGATATCAATCCTGAATATTCATTGGAAGGGCTGATGCTGAAGCTGAAACTCCAATGCTTGGGCCACCTGATGCAAAGAGCTGACTCATTAGAAAAGACCCTGATGCTGGGAAAGACTGAAGGCAGGAAGAGAAGGTAATGACAAGGAAATGGTTGGATGGCATCACCGACTCAATGGACATGAATTTGAGCATGCTCTGGGAGTTAGTGATGGACAGGCAGGCCTGGCGTGCTGCAGTCCATGGGGTCACAAAGAGTTGGACACGACTGAGTGGCTGAACAGCAACAACAACAACCTAGTTTGATTTACATATGACTCTCATAAGACAGTTAGTTTGATTTACTGATCACTCTGGATTTTTCTCAGTGCTTTTTGCAATACTTTTTATTCTAAGCATCTCAAAGCCCTGTTACTTTTTTGGTTAAATTCCCATTTAAAAGTTTTGATAAAGAATTCTGCTCTCCTGACTTACATTTATTTTCAATTTTTCTATCTTTAATGAGTTGTCAGGGCCCAGTGAGGAAACAGGATGAAGAAGTGGACTTTCTAGTTGCGTTTGGACCCCAAGCTTTCTCCTTTCAGCAGGTGCTCTGCTTCTCAGTTCGGAACTTAAATTCTCCATCCTCTGCTTCTCAGTTCGGAACTTAAATTCTCCATCCTCTCCACAATTCCTCCATTTGATCTAAATATTCCTTACTCTGGTGGTTTGAAGAAATGGATTCAGACCTCACTTGATTACTATAAAAAGCATTAATGCATGCGTGTGTGTTCAGTTGCTCAGTCGTGTCCAACTCTTGAGGAGCACCAAAAACAAACGTCAATGCAAAGCAATAATCAGGAATAAATGAAGATCAGAAGTTAGAATTAAGCAAGGCTGATATTCTATAATAACCTATAAGGAAAAATCTGAAAAAGAATATTATATATTATATAACATATATAGTACATACATGTGAGATATATATATGAATCATTTTGCTGTATACCTGAAGCTAACACAACATTGTAAATCAACTATATTTCAATTAAAAGCCAATCAGCCAAACAAAACAGTAAAAAATAAAAAATAATAAAATTTTTAAAAGAAAAGAAAAAAGAATTAAGCAAGGCTGGGGCAGCTAAGCTTCCTTTAAACTCCCTTGTTGCAAAACAATTTTAACACATCCATTATGAATACATTGCTCATTTCATACAGCATTTTCTAACATTGCTTTGCTATATGTCTTATTTGCATGCATCTTCTCTCACTACTTGGAATATAAACATTTTGAGCAAACACAAAAGAGATCAGCCATTATTGTCTATTGAGCTACTAAGTGTTACATACTTTGCCATTTATTCTAACTTAATTTTCCACACAGTCTTGTGAGGACAGCAGTAGTAGACCTATTTGCCAGGTGAGAAAACTTTGACTCACAGAAGTCACAGAAAAGCAGAACTTAAATTAGAACACTGGGAAAGACCCTGATGCTGGGAAAGATTGAAGGCAGGAGGAGAAGGGGACGACAGAGGATGAAATGGTTGGATGGCATCACCGACTTGATGGACATGAGTTTGAGCAAGCTTCTGGAGTTGGTGATGGACAGGGAGGCCTGGCGTGATACAGTCCATTTGGTTGCAAAGAGTTGGACACAACTGAGTGACTGAACTGACTGAACTGAAATTTGAAGATGGTCTTTAAAAAATATTTATATTTATTATAATACGACAATGCCCAGTAACTTTTCCACTGGGTCATGATATATATAGTTCTATATATAACCCTTTTGGTGTTTAGAAAGATCCTAGGCCTGTAGCAAAATTGTAAATGTAACATTAACATTCACAGTAGCTTAGACGTTATCTAGTCCAATACCTTCCTTTAGCAATAGGGAGTTTGAGTGACTTGATCAAAATGGGTATTTAACAAACACTTGTAGATGACAGGAAAACCTAAAGTAAAAACAGAATTTACTTTATCTTCACTGAGATTAAAATTCATGAAACATCACAATTCAGATGTAAGCCTGTTGGGGGCACCTTAAATGAAAAAAATCCTTGCAAGTTATTGAATACAAGGGTCATTTCAGATCAAGTTGTTAAATTAATGGGTTTTAAAATGTTATTCCCATTCATTTTAACCACAGGTCAGACAGCCTTCATTAAAGCAGAAATGGTACACAAATGAAATTAAATGTGTGAAAAATTTCTGTCAACTGCTAGAAAGCAAAAATAATACTAAACACAGCATAGTTTATAGGGCATTTGAGAAATCCCTGAGGCATAAAACAAGTAGTAATAGTAAATAGTAGTAGTAAAAAAATAATAGACTTTGTAGACCTCATTTAATGTTGGTCTCTTATCCAAAAAAATAAGTACCATATTATCAGTCTTTGCTTCACTCTCTGTGCTAAAAACACGTATTTTCCAGGTGTTGCTGGTTTGTTTCTGTGCTTGTTTTTTGTTTTGGCTTTTAAGTTGCAGATACTGGAAATTTCATAGTTCAACTATAATTTTCAATCCGGCCATTTCCACAAGTGGACAAAATAGAATAAAGCCAGGCAGTTAAGACTGCCAACAGCATCTGTGAGCTCTCTTCCAGAGTAGCTATTTATTAGCAGACCTCAAAGTTAGACTAGGAGTGAAGTCTGAGGTCTTGAAACTTCATTTTTCTCATTAAGGAAGGAGAAAAGTCCATGCTTTTTATTGGAAGGCACTTAAAAGCACACTGGTACAAGTTTGTGTGAAATTTTCTCTTATAAAAATTCATGAGCAGAACTGCAGCTAGTTTCTGTAAAATATTAGTTGATGAAAGGTAAATTGAGACACCTAGGCATAGATTTATGGATTACAGAGATCTGGGAACCTTTGTTTTTCTACTGGAAGTAAAATGCCTCTCATAGTACTATTGCATGCACTAAGGATGTCGCTGAATTAGCAAGAGGGTGTGACTGGGACCATGGGACTCTAGTGTAATGGACCTGCTTTGCCTTGGGGTGTCTTCTATTTGGAAGTGTGCTAATAAAATAAAAAGATCCTGTCAGTCAGTTCAGTCAGTCAGTTCAGTTGCTCAGTCGTGTCCGACTCTTTACGACCCCATGAATCGCAGCACGCCAGGCCTCCCTGTGCATCACCATCTCCCGGAGTTCACTCAGACTCATGTCCATCGAGTCCGTGATGCCATCCAGCCCTCTCATCCTCGGTCATCCTGTACCGAATCTAAAATAAATAAAGACATTTTTAGAATGGAACACTCTTCCTGACTTCCTTTCCAACTTTCCTGCCTGTCTAAAAGAGAAATATTTTTATTTGTAGGTGGCATACAACCATGATTAATTGCTCCTAACCAGGAAAACAGAACAGCAATTCTATGGCTCTCAGACTTTACAAAACTGGTCTTGTTCAAAATGTCAGGGGAAGCTTGGAAAATGTCTCAGTATAACCCATGGTCCTGGCAGCAACCATTTTCCAACATAAATCTCAGTAGGAAATAGGACTTTCTGTTCTGTTTCTTTTATTACTCAGGTAGCTTGTTGCCAGGACTAACAGAATTCTCCTGTGCAGTCAGTCCAGCATGGCCATGAAAATTGTGTTTCTACTTCCCAATTTTGTCTGTATCAAGATGGAAAACCAGGTAACTGATGCTACCAATTCCCACTTTGACTTGTGTCCCACTTGTTTTTATTCCGTTTTCTTGACCAGAGAAAGCATAGTGGACAACAACTGGAAACATGATGAAAGTCCAGGATTAGAAATTAGATTTCCTCAACTAAATTATTATGTGATATAAGCACAGGGCATATTAGTGCCCAACTTAGATAAATGAGTGAGTCTTTCCTGTCTAGAATTGGTCTGTCCATATGCATTTTTAGCAATAAAGAATCTCAGTCTTGGGACAGATGTAATTCACAGATTCCACTGATAATATACCTTGCATAATGGGGTTCAGAAGTCAAATTCTGCTGTTGAATTCTCTCAGCTGCCAGTGCAGGTGGTGTTCACCCCAAATTCATTTACTCCCAGGATCACCATAATTACTACTTAGGGGAAAAAAAAAAAAAGAGCCTTGCTGCTTGGCTCAGATTAACACTTCCAATTTAGAGGTCTTTTCTGTGCAGGATTTATGTTTCCTCCTAGTATATTCCTGGCAGTTTGGATGAAGTGAGAGTTTTCCCATGAAGCCTTTCTCTAAAGCCAGCTCTGAGCCAGTTTTAACATCTAACTTGGTCGACAGAGACCCAGGTCTGATTTGTGACTTTGCAAATGTGCCTCTTCTGTGAGCCCAACAGCTTCTCATTGTTGGCTGTTACTCTGCTGACTTCTTTGTCCCCCACCACCTCTGTACTTGGTGGTGCCTCCTTTATCAATTCATGGAGCTGCTCATTCAGTTGTTACATACCCATATTATAGGTAGTGACGTTGTTTTAACTTATTTATTAGCGAAAATGACATAATGAGGACTCTTCTAGTGCTATATTTTTATTGAAAAGGGACTGATCTGCTAAAATAAAATTGCTTAAAATCTATCTTTTTAAATTCTTAAACCCTTTTGCTTTACTGTAAGAACCTCAATCCTCCAATGATTTGTTCAGATTGAGTTAACTCTTCTTTTGTGTCTGAGTTGTCCAAGTGGGGCTTTCAAGTGTTTTCATTGTGCAAACCCTTGTAATGATATTTCACAATAAGTGGTTGTGTCCACTGGAGTTAGGAATGAAGAACAGGTCAGTAGGATATCTTGAGAAAGTTATAGAGAATAAAGAATTTTCTGATTTGTCTGGCTGAGGATGGAGGTTACATTAATTTACGGAGCAGAGTTTCTGCACTGTATTTTCATCTTGCCAGGTTTTAAAGTAGGCAGGGCTCCCCAAAGAGAACCATAAGTTCTAATACAGACAGACTTTGAAACTTTTTTCTCCTTTTGAAAGCTGGGGCTGAGTCTCTGGCTCCAGATTGCCTGGTGTGAATTCTGGTTTTGCCTTTTCCTAACTATAGGCCCATGGCCAAGTTACTTAACCTCTCTTATCCTCAAGTTCTCCACTTCTGAAATTGGGATGATTATAGACTCTAAGTTATAAGATTATATTGAGAATTAATGAGAAATGAGATGAGATCATCTTCATCACTGCACCATAGTATGTTCTCAGTAAATGTTTCTGATTGCTGTATATTTCTTCACATAGGAGGTGGTGAATTTCTCTACTGGGGTCACTGAATAAGTTTCAGAAGCACTAACTTGGAGCTATCAATATCTAAAGAGAAATAAATGACCCATGAATTATAAGAAATAACCATATAAAGATTTTAGAGCAATCTAATAATAGGGTATTTCATAATAAGCTTTTCTGTGGCCTCCCAGAGGGAATGGAAGTTAAAATTTCCCTCATCATCAGCAATGAATAATATGTTCATAATCTCTAATTTATTTTCCATGGCTTCTCCATTTAAATTTGACCTGGTAGATCAACATTAATTATTTTAAGAGTAATTAGCTAGTCAAATTTATTTAATTTTTTTTTTCTTAATACCCTTATGGAGGAACTTAATCAAAGGTCCTGAGTTCAAATCTGCTTGCTAGGATCAGGCTAATTAGAGTAGGAAAATGCCTTAGACTCTTTCTTTACTAGTGGCAGACTTGCTGCTAAGTCTCTTCAGTATAAATACACACATACATACATAATAGCATATATGTGTATATATATATATACACACACACATACACATACATACATATGTATATGATGTGAATGTTAATGCCAGGTTTAATCTTTGGGTAGAGATAGCTTTTCCAGTAAAATGTGAATTATAATCATGCAAGTGAAGTTGTGTGCAATGTAAAGGGAGAAAAATCAAAGTAAAAAAAAGTAAAAATAATAACAATAATAACAATGAAACTCAACAAGCTGAATCCCACTAAAGCTAAATAGCTTTAGTGGTTTAATTTATTCAACACTCTTTTCCTGAATGCCAACTCTGTGCCAGGCATTATGCTAGAGTTTGGGAATAAAAATAAAAAGGGTTTATTCACAAACATCTGTGTAAGAGATTTCCCAAGTAACTTGCCCAAGGTCATGATGATGAGCAAGGCTAGAACTTGGGCATGAGTTCTCTGTCGCTAAAGTCTAGTGTTTTCCCACAATACCAAGTTGCAGGTACTGTTGGTATCCAGTCATGTTCCTCTCAGATCCCTTTTTGTAATCGTGTTTGCTCATCTGCTGGCAGAATGACACCACCTTTATGGCCGAAAGTGAAGAGGAACTAAAAAGCCTCTTGATGAAAGTGAAAGAGGACAGTGAAAAACTTGGTTTAAAGCTCAACATTCAGAAAACGAAGATCATGGGATCCAGTCCCATCACTTCATGGGAAATAGATGGGGAAACAGTGTCAGACTTTACTTTTCTGGGCTCCAGAATCACTGCAGATGGTGACTGAAATTAAAAGACGCTTACTCCTTGGAAGAAAAGTTATGACCAACCTAGATAGTATATTCAAAAGCAGAGATATTACCTTGCCAACTAAGGTCCATTGAGTCAAGGCTATGGTTTTTCCAGTGGTCATGTATGGATGTGAGAGTTGGACTTTGAAGAAAGCTGAATGCCGACGAATTGATGCTTTTGAACTGTGGTGTTGGAGAAGACTCTTGAGAGTCCCTTGGACTGCAAGGAGGTCCAACCAGTCCATCCTAAAGGAGATCAGTCTTGGGTGTTCATTGGAAGGACTGATGCTAAAGCTGAAACTCCAATACTTTGGCCACCTCATGTGAAGAGTTGACTCATTGGAAAAGACCCTGATGCTGGGAGGGATTGGGGGCAGGAGGAGAAGGGGATAACAGAGGATGAGATGGCTGGATGGCATCACCGACTCGATGCACATGAGTTTGAGTAGATTCCAGGAGTTGGTGATGGATAGGGAGGCCTGGCGTGCTGCAATTCATGAGGTCGCAAAGAGTCGGACACAAATGAGTGACTGAACTGAACTGAAATTCATTAAATTAAAATTACATTAGAAATACGGAATTAAGATCAATCATTTGAGATTAATATTTAATCAGCCAAATGTGCGTAATATATTTAGCGACTGTGGCCAAGTCATTTCGTGTATAGGCATACTTCATTTAATTGTGCTTTACTTTGTTGCATTTCATAGATACTGTCTGTGTGTGTGTGTGTGTTTAACAAATTGAACTATATTTTACAACTCTGCATCAAGCAAGTCTATCAGACCCTTTTCTAACAGCAGTTGCTCACTTTGTGTCTCTGTGTGACACTTCGGTATGTTTTGTAGTATTTCAGATTCTTCATTACTGCATCCGTTATGGTAATCAGTGATCAGTGAACTTTGATGTTACTATTGTAATTGTTTTGGTGTTCTTTAGCAATAAGTTATTTTTAATTAGGGTATGTAACATTTTTTGACATATTCTATTGCACACCTAATAGGCTATGCTGCTGCTGCTGCTGCTGCTGCTAACTTGCTTCAGTTGTGTCCAACTCTGTGTGACCCCATAGACAGCAGCCCACCAGGCTCCCCCGTCTCTGGGATTCTCCAGGCAAAAACACTGGCGTGGGCTACCATTTCCTTCTCCAATGCATGAAGGTGAAAAGTGAAATTGAAGTCACTCAGTCGTGTCCAACTCAGCGACCCCATGGACTGCAGCCCACCAGGCTCCTTTGTCCATGGGATTTTTCCAGGCAAGAGTACTGGAGTGGGGTGCCATTGCCTTCTCTGCTAATACACTATAGTATAATGTAAATATAACTTTTATAAGCACTGAAAACCCCTAAAATTGTGATTTACTTTATTGCAATATCCATGTTATTGTGGTGGTCTGGAACTGAACCTACTATATATCCAAGGTATGCCTGTATTTGGAAAACAGCATTTTCCTTTGAAAGATGAGTGTTATTTAGCCAAGCAGTTTGCATATTACATATAGCATGTACCAGGACATTTTATGACACAAAACAATCATTAACTGTTTAAACAACAGGCTATACAGATAGTATCCACATTTTGACGTTATATCTTAATCTTAGTAACCAAGAGAAAGTAATGTTTTAGTTTACTTTTCTCAATAGAGCAGATTTCCAATAATTGTCAAGTCAGAACAGCTGAATACATTAATACAACTTGATTAGAAATTCACTTGTTAACATTAAAAAAATTCTATTGCAACTTTTTAACAATGTATAGCATGGCCATTGTTAATGTTAAGTATTTGATATGCTATTAAAAATTACATCAAACAGTATAGTTCAGAATTTTACCCATTTTAAAATATCCTTGTTTTAAAATGAGGCATAGCATAGAGTCAAATACTAGGGGAAAAAAAAGAAAGCATTAAGATTCTAGATGGCATTAATTCTACTTAATCTATGAATAATCTTTTCCTTTAAACATCAAACTTGTAAGAAACAGAGAAGTTAAATCTGTTTTATGCTAATAATACAGCATATGAGAGTAGATAAAACAAATGAAGATGAAGTGAAAGTGAAAGTTGCTCAGTCGTGTCCAACTCTTTGCAACCCTATGGAATATATAGTCCATGGAATTCTCCAGGCCTAAATACTGGAGAGGGTAGCCTTTCCCTTCAGGGGATCTTCCAAATCCAGGAATCGAACCCAGGTCACCCACATTGCAGGTGGATTCTTTACCAGCTGAGCCACAAACGAAATGAAGGCATAAAAGGAGGATTCTGTCTTACTCTCATATTCCAATCTTAGAAAAGGAATGTAAATAAAATAAATCTAAACAGCTTTAAAATAATTCCATAGCAAGATGGATTAAGTGATACAACCATTTTATTTAAAGACAGCATAGCAATAAAATCATGAGCTCTTAAAGAACAAATGAAAAATCCCACTGGACCTTGTGTTGGATCCTTTGAGCCATTGGACCTCAGGATAGGTTATCATGTTTTGCATATGCTTCATAATACACTACTGAGTATTTCATCACTGTAATCAATAAAGGTTTATGGACTGACCTTGGAGATCAAGACATTGAAATGCAGAGGTGAGTCTCTAAAAAGCAGAAAGCTATGATATTGCAGTACTCAATCTTTTATTTGTTTCTCACATTTCTCATGACCTATGGAAAGAATGGCCTACAAATTCTCATGGGCAATACCTAACACTGATTATGTATCTCAGTGCTCTTACCCTTCGTGGATATATATGAAGACAAATATGCATGCAAGTTTTAATTATAGAGGTAGCCATCTCTTTTAATTTTTAAATAAAAGAAAAATGGTGGATCTATATACAGACCACTTATAGAGTCTAGAAATATAGACAAAAAATAGAATGTCATGGGCATATTCAACTTGCAAATAGCAATAAAATAATATCTATTTTTCAAAATTTAAGGGCACTTTTAAGGTTGATATGAAGCACTCTTTAGGATGGATTATTAATTAATGGAAAAAGCAAATAGCAAAACAATATGTACATTATTATCACATTTATGTAATTTACATTAATTTGGTTTATGACAACAGAGGATGAGATGGCTGGATGGCATCCTGACTCGATGGACATGAGTTTGAATGAACTCCAGAATTGGTGATGGACAGGGAGGCCTGGCATACTGTGATTCATGGGGTTGCAAAGAGTTGGACACGACTGAGCGACTGAACTGAAAACTGAACTGAACTGAAATCAAATGCACAATTATATGCATACGAAGTTAATTTAAAATAAGGTTATACGGTGGTGCTGGTAACNGGTGATGGACAGGGAGGCCTGGCATACTGTGATTCATGGGGTTGCAAAGAGTTGGACACGACTGAGCGACTGAACTGAAAACTGAACTGAACTGAAATCAAATGCACAATTATATGCATACGAAGTTAATTTAAAATAAGGTTATACGGTGGTGCTGGTAACAGAGAGGATTGAAAAAGCAAGACAGAATTTTGTTTAAGTGGATTGTTTGAAATGTGTGCAGTGAGAACACAGTCATAGAGCATCATTTCAGTACTTTCTGATCAGTAACAGATCATTTGCAAAACACTTCAGCACCTTTCTAGGCTCCTTACCTCTAAAATGACAATTTCTAAGGTTCTGTCCCGCTTAACTATTTCAGTTATTTACTGGTCAGAAGTCAGAGGGCAACTGGGTCTGGCCCACATTATCCTAGTGGGCCCATGCTGGCTCTTAGAACTCCTCCAGTACATGATTATATGAAATGACACAGTGTTCCTGACCCAGGGGTCAAATCCAGGTTTCCCGCATTGCAGGCAGATTCTTTACTGTCTGAGCCACCAGGGAAGCATGATTTTATGAGGTGATACAGTGTTTCCAGTGGGGTTGGCAACACCACTTAGCACTGTGTCTGTATATTGTGTCCTTGGTCTATGGGGTCGCAGTCGGACAGGACTGAAGTGACTTAGCAGCAGCAACATAGGAAGAGAAAGACATACATTGTGTCTTTCTATAGGACACAATATAGAAAGTAAGTCTTTTAGAAAAGGTTTCCAACTGGCTGGAGAAGGGACCCAACGGGAAGGTGGGTTTTGTATTGTTTTCCTAATGCATGATGCTGCATCTTCACCACTCAGTATCTAGCCTGGAATTTGGACTCCGTCTGTGAGAGTCACACTGGGGCAAATGCACAGAGATTGGCAAGGCCGTGGCATCATCTAAGAAGTAATTAATCAAAACAGCTAGAACCAAGGTATGGACTCTAAGTGAGAACTGTGAGAACGGCTTACCCCAGAAGAGAGGGACCCCACAGAGCCTGCCCTTGCTGTCAACCCTGGAACACTCCCGGCAGTTGTGGAGTTGCTCAGTCTTGTCCGACTCTGCGATACCAGGGACTGTAGCCCACCAAGCTTCTCTGTCCATGGGATTTCCCAGGCACGAATACTGGAGTGGGTTGTCATTTCCTCCTCTAGGAGATCTTCCTGAGCCAGGGAATGAACCCGTGTCTCCTGCAAGTCTCCCGAATCTCAGGCAGATTCTTTACCGCTGATACATGGTGGCTAGAAATAGACTTTTGGAGAAGGAAATGGCAGCCCACTCCAGTGTTCTTGCACGGAGAATCCCAGCGACGGGGGAGCCTGGTGGGCTGCCGTCTATGGGGTTGCACGGAGTCGGACATGACTGGAGTGACTTAGCAGCAGCAGCAGAAATAGATTTAGCCTCAAGTCTAAAGGCAGTGAGGGATGGCCTTGGATTGAGGAGGTACAGCCTTGGGTTAACAAAGGGAGGAGTCCCAGGCCATGTAAGATCCAGGTAAGACGCTGACTCGGAACTGAGGAATGGAGGGCACTCTAAGAGTTCTGCCAGCATGTTGGACTAACTATCAAGCAGAGGCTCCCTCTCACTTTCTCCTTTTGTGAGTCTGAGTCTGATGGGGGTGAGGCACTTGGTGTTCTGGGCACAACTAACTCCTCAGTGTGAGGAATCCCTAACTTTGCAGGGAATGTGGGTGAAAACACCAAATGGGTTAAGTAGCCCAGAATATGAGGTGCCCCACAGAACCTCACTCCCATGGTCTGGGTGGCCCTAGGAGAGCCAGGCACAATGGGGTGCGGGGAGGCGGAGGGGACATGGAGCTGAGTGGAAGGGACATCCCCTGACTTCCGCTCCAAGAGGCTGGTTGGCAAAGGCCTATCCAGAAAGGTGAGGGCCCCCTCTGTGGAATTAAGGTGAAGACACTCAATGAGGGAACCTGCCACCCCAGAAGAGAGAGGCAGCTCGCTGAGTAAAGCCCTGTCCTTTCTGTCATCCTGGGGAGCCCCTGGAGTAACTGACTTGGGCCTCAGGAGTCCAGGGGTAGGGAGTGAGGGCCTGGGCCCGAGCGGCATGGCCATAAGTCAGCAGCGGGAGGAGGCCCTGAAACGGAGGAGTTTCAAGATGAGATGGGGAAGGGGAATGAGGTGACCAGCTCCACAGAACAGAGGGGATTCTGCAGGTCAGACCACAGCTCCAGCTCCAGCTCTGGGTGCCCCCAGAATAACTGTCAGCCTTAGTTGCCCCCTGATTTCCACCTTGGGTTTGCAGGAAAGTGAGGCCTGTTTGGAGGACTGCTGCCTAGGTTGAGCGGAGGGAGGACTCTCAGACCCTGCGAAGACTCTAGGTAAGATGCTAAGTGGAACTGAGAAGATTTCTTCCTCCAATGAAAGCTACTCAGAACTTTGTTGTCAGTCCCAGGAGGAGGAGCTACTGGCTAGGAGTGACTTTCTCTGACCTTTGCTTGGGGGATACAAGGATGATAATGATATTGTTCTAAGAGGGGTGGGCCCAAGAATCCAAGAGAAGAGTCCAAGGCCATGCCAGGAAATCAAATTAAGACACTGAGCAGGGACAGGGGGATCACACACTGGAGAAGAGTGGGGACTCCACAGAACCCCGTCCCTGTTGTCAGCCTGGGGAGGCACTGGAATAGTTGTCATACTTCTGTGCTTTCTTATTTGGGTTTTGGTAATCTGAGAGCTATTGTCTCAGGGTAGCAGAGAGAGGTGTCTCAGTTTCTGTCAAGGTCAAAGTCATGACCCTGAGTGAGGTTTGAGGGGATCACACATCAGAACAACAGAGCCTCAACAGACAGCTCTGCTCCTTTATTACTGCTGGGAGGCCCCAGCAAGTGTGGCCCAATGAGGGGCCCCCTCACTTCCCTCCCCACAGTGTCTGTCTCCTCTGTGACTTTCCTGACTGAGAGGCTCTGAAAAGAGCTGTCAGTGTGAGGCAGTTCCTTTCTGCTTTGTAAGTTAAGTGTCTCAAGAAGATTAAAGCTTCTGAGGTGACAGTCCTTGCGTCAGTAAAAGGAGGAGTCCCAGATATGCCCTGGGATCACAATGAGGATTCTGAACAAAGCCAGAGGGGAGCACTCACGCTAAGACAGAAGGAATCCCATAGAACTTGACTCCACCTGCCCTGTTACCAGCTCTAGGAAGCCTTGGGCTGGATTGGCTGGTTGTGCCCTGAAGAGCCTTCTTTCTCCCTCCTTCACTTCCTCCTGTTTAGGACAGGAGAGCTGTGAGGCTCGAGTACTGCCCTCAGGCAAGGATGTGTGGAAGGCACTCTCAGTGCTGCCACAGTTGAGTTTACCAGATGAGGTCACTCACATCCTCCCTTTCTCCCTAGGTTGTGGTCCTCTGTTACCCACCCCCCTGCCCACATTCCTGTCTACTCTCACTGACTAGAGTGAACGTCTCAGGGTCAAGAGATTCCACTATGTACACAGGAACCACGTCCACAGTGAGCCCCAGGACCTGGAGGAGACCCTTCCCTTCTCCTCCTATCTTCTGTTGCCTCGCAATCTGGAGAAGGCCCTGGTTACGGGGGCACCCAGTACTCCCCAGAGTTCTCAGAGTGCTGTCTCCTCTTACACTGTCACCACAGCCATCACATCAGTGAATCAGGTGAGGGCTCTAGAAGTCAGGAGATTATGGAGATACGTGAGGTCCAGAGAAGCATGATGCACCATCCTGTTGCCAGCATCCCCTCATCCAAGATGGGGGTGTTAAAACTTGAGGAGACATCCATGGAAATTCTCAAGTTAGGTAATCAGCTGTAACACTCTGGGTTTCCTCCCTGAAGGCAGAGACCTTACCAGGATTATTTTGAATAAGTGAATGTTACCTCTGGTACTTTGGGTCATTCATTCATCCAGCAAGCACTTACTGAATATATGCTGAAGGCAAACACTAAGTAAACAAAAGGAAATAGCAAGGCACTTGATTCAGGTTGTAGTTGGGACAATGGTGAAGAGGAGACAAATTTGAGTGTTAGGAAGTTGGACTATGTGAAAGGGTCAGAGAGAATCTGTAGTGAGTTCTGAAGGTTGGCTGACTATGTAGAAACTGTTCCTCTTTGCTGAGACTGACGATAAAGGAGGAAGAGTTGGTGGCAACTTGAATTAGAAGTAGAGGCGAAGAAGGGTGTGGTGGATGAAGTCAGTGTGGGTCATGTATGGTAAGGTTCTGCAGGCTCTCCAGGTGGAGGTGTCCAGTGGGCCTGGCTATTGGGAGAGGGTCCCTGTCTGAATCTGGAGAAGTCATGTGAGGACATGGTTGGAGGTAAAATGAAGCATTGTACATAAACAGTGGCCCATATTTTCTTTCCTCCCCGCAAACACTATTGGAAACCAAAACTATACAAAACTTAATAAATACAGGAAAGAGTTTTAAAGGGAGAAAGCTGATGTTGTTTAGTCTCTAAGTTGTGCCCTAATCTTTTGCAACCCCATGGATTGTAGCCTGCCAGACTTCTCTGTCCATGGGATTTCCCAGGCAAGAATACTGGAGTGGGTTGCCATTTCTTTCTCCAGGGGATATTCCAGACCCAGGGATTGAACCTGTGTCTCCTGCATTGGAGGCAGATTCTTTATTGCTGAGGCACCAGGGAAGCCCAAAGGAAGAAAGTACTCACCTAGAAAACCATTAGTAAGAGAAGGTTTTCCTGTGCTTCCTATAGCTCTCTTTTTAAACATATACTTGTGCCTTTGCCTATATATTGCCTATACCTGTGTATTTGTGTTTTATAGTATATATAGAGTTGCATATCATGAATTTTCAACCTCAGATCTGTCTTCTCAGCTGTCTTTTAGGATTCTGCTCTTGATAGCATTTGTTCAAGGCTAAGCTTACACCCACAATACACAGACAGTTATCTTCTCTAACTAATGTGTCTGTTCAAGGCAGCTGGTAACTCTGCAGTAACTCAAGTTTCTCATGACATAGAGATCAAAGGACAGGAGGCAGTCTTGAGCCCATGTCCCTGGAGGTCAGAATTTCTTGACATATCTTTTACTGGGAGACTGTGATTGTCAAAATTTTAGATATGAGACCACTTATTCCAGCTGAAACTTTCCCCAGAAATCCAATTCTTGCACATAAGGAAGGCTAAGCAGTCTGGGTCAAGTGGGACTGCAAGTCAACAGCCCCTTCTTTCCCTTGAGACTGTGGACCCCAGTGCCTACAGAACTCTCGTGTGCCCCCTGAACACTGCCGGGGAAGCTCAGTGCTAGAAGACCCTGCCTTAGTTGTGGACTTCATCTAGGGCTGTCAGCCATCCTGAACATACAGAACAAATCCTCTATGTGATTGTGTCTTGCTTTCTATATTGACTTTGTCAAGACACCCTAAATGTCCTGTATTCAGTTTTCTTTTTCTTTCAATAAGTTACAAAAGTTCAGCAGATAGAGCTGTTTTTCTACCACAGTCATTGTCGACTAAATCACCTAAGGAGACACTAGCTGAAAAGCATACCTCCACAAATAAAGATCTGATCTCTCCTGCATGTTTAACTGAGGGAAGAGGAAAAGGAGCAGCAGGGTAGGGAGTGGTATTTAGAACTAAAGAAAGAAAGTTTTCATGAAAGGAAAAAAACCCGTTTTTTGACTGTAGTCTCAAGTTGTGAACAGCTAACCATCATTAATTAGGCTTCCCTGATAGCTCAGTTGGTAAAGAATCCACCTGCAATGCAGGAGACTCTGGTTTAATTCCTGGGTTGGGAAGATCTCCTGGAGAAGGGAAAGGCTACCCACTCCAGTATTCTGGCCTGGAGAATTCCATGGACTGTATAGTCCAGGGGGTCGCAAAGAGTTGGACACACCTGAATGACTTTCACTTCAGTAGAATCAGCAATCAATAGTTTCCTCTTTATAGTACCTAAGCTTCTGGAAAATTGAAGGCAGGAGGAGAAGGGGACAACAGAGGACGAGATGGTTGCATGGCATCATCGGCTCAATGGACATGACTTCGAGCAAGGTTTGGGAGATGGTGCAGGACAGGGAAGCCTGGCGTGCTGCAGTCCTTGGGACTGCAAAGAGTCAGAGATGACTGAGCGACTGAAGACCAATAAAGCTTCTGAAAGGCAGCAAATTAATGACAGTTCCAGGCTTCTGAAAATCACCTGATCAGTGATTATCTCCAGCAAGCCCGTCCTGGATGTCAGCCAATCACTGCTATCCCACTCACACCAGTGCCTGAACATTAGTAAATCAATGGCAGCCTCATGTTTCCAGGACAGTGTCCAATCAGCAGGTTCTTCTGTCAGGAGAGCCATGCTTCTGGAAGTCAGCAGGTCCTTGGTGGCCTTACTCTAGTGACCATAGAGTCACCCCTGAAAGTTTTGTAGTCCCTAAACTCTACCGCTTCTGAATGTTCACCAATGCTTGAATCTTCAAGCTAACCAAGATGCTAAACCTTGTATAGCATGTGCTCTGGCTTCCTGCTGTTAAGTACAGTTCCCCGATAGGGGAATGGGAAGGGTATTTTTGTGTCAAATACCAGATTCAGTTTTTCCACAGTTCCTAAGTTCACAGCCCTCTCAACCATTCAACTCCTGTTACTAACTTGTTAAGACTCACGGGTGACAAACACGCTGACATGGCCGTGAGATTTTCAAATTCAGTCTTTTTAATTTTTGCAATGGTTGCTTTCGTGTATTTTCATTTGTGTATATTTGAACCTGGAAATGCCCAAACACAAGTGTAAATGTGAAAATTTTATGAACAGTGCACCTTTATTAAATGAGGAGCGAGTCTTTTCAAAGATTCTTGTGCAATATGAAGCTGTTCATTCAATATAGAAAATTGTGGAAAATTATTTGTCAAGCAGTAAAAATACCACAGCTGAGCATGGATGATGTATGATACCCTCAACTGGTAATAATGACATTAAAAAAAGATAATGTATGTTTTGTTTAAGAGACATTTAGATTAAGAAGATTAAATCACAGCAGAAATTGTAATGGCTTTCTACACTGTATATCATCATCAATCCTTAAAGTTGGAAGCAGATTTTCAGGGTCAGGATTAAATCTGCTACAATAATGAAAAATATAATAGCTTAATTTAAATCTGCTACAATAATGAAAAATATAATAGCTTAATTTACTTTATCAAAAATCTAAATGCCTCACCTTTTTATGTCAGGGCCACAAATGCATATACATTTACCCTCTGCTTGTGAAATAGTTTTCTCATGAAAGAAGGTTTTCTTATAAAGTAATTGTGAGTAGGGACTTCCTTGAAGGTCCAGTGGTTAAGACCCTATGCTTCCACTGCTGGGGGTACAGGTTCCATCGCTGGTCTGGGAACTAAGATTCCACATGCCCAAAAACAAAACAAGTTATTGTGAGTAAAGTCCTTTGCAAATGTGACTTTAGAAAGAATAGCAAATATTTGCAGAGTTCCTATTTTCTTTTTTTAAGATAGGAGTTAATGAATTAAAGGGGTTAAAAGTGACATAAAGCGTGCATGAGTCTATGTTGGCTATACTGCCCATATTCTGTATAATGCAATTCAAATATCCCCTGATGTCTTTTTTATTGAAATTGAAGTAATAATCGTAAATGATTCTTACTTCAGCATTTATATTCTTTGAGTTATTAAAGGATTTTGGTGATTTTGTTAGCGATCAAAATTCTTCTATTTGCATTCCAAATATCCACTGGCTATCTTAAACAAATGCAGTTGAAAGATCTTCAGTTTATTTGAAGCACTATTTTAATTCTGAAGAAGGGGTGTCCCCTCCGTTCTTGTTGACTTTTTAAATAAGCCACTGAGTAAAATCTACTTATTTCTTGTTCATAGTTATCAGTATTTATCTAGCATTAGGATTATGTGCACTGAAATAGCAGACAATTATTAAAATGCTCCATTGATTAAAAGAATTTGTTGAATGTGTTAGGGAAAGAATTGATGAAAAATGTTTCCCTTTGTGTGTCAAGGCTGTTCTTAAAATTAATACCATTACTTATGAACAGGAAAAGAAATTCTGATATGAAATGGGTAATAATTATAGAATTTGTCAAGACTATCGTTTGGAATGGATCTCATGACTTGAAGAATTTGATTTAGTTAAATGTTATTGAATATTCTTCCAGCATTGGAATAATAAGAGGATAAAAATTAATGGTTATGATCTTTTTTTGTCAATGGACTACATTAAAAAAAAAAAAAAGTTGAGATGCAATACAATCCTGAACACTGGAAACATGATCTGTGCTGTAAAGATGGTATTATGTAATTCGAAACGAATCGCCAGTCTATGTTCGATGCAAGATGCAGGATGCTTGGGGCTGGTGTATAGGGATGATCCAGAGGGATGATGTGGGGTGGGAGGTGGGAGGGGGGGTTCATGTTTGGGAGTTCATGTACACCCGTGACAGATTCATGTCAATGTATGCCAAAACCAATAAAAAAAAAAAAAAAAAAAAGCAATTCTCAGAATTGTTAACTACGCTAGTACTCTCAGATACTTCTTACCAGCTTTGTACATTGCTTTCCTGGCTTCTGAATGCTTTGCCACTGAGGTGTCATACATTTGACCCTCAGAGGATTACCTTTGGGCATTGGAGTCTCTTTATTCACACAGAGTTAGGAATGTCTAGTAATTTTATGTGCCCCCATCTTCTGTAAAATCCCCAGACAATCCATGGCTTCCTTCCCAGTACAGAGAACTGAAAGTGCCTAGACATTTCATATCCCCACGTCCAACCTCACAGTGATCCCTAGCCAACAACAGAACAGCTCCTTTGCCTCAAAGCCAAAATACTTTTGAGGTGGATTTTATGCTCCAGGGCCTCCTGCAGGACTAGGGTGAGTCTAAGACCTTAACTCAAATTATATGCTTACTGGGCCTCTTCCCCTTTTCTATCCTGCCTCTTTTACTCCCTGAATAGTTTTTCATGGTAGCAAATCCTTAAAAACACTTGGATCTGAAACCTTTGTTATTTGAGTGAATATCACCTGCTAAACCTACATTATAAGACATAATTTTTTTTCAAATTCACAATCTATATAGTAGTCCCCAAATTAAGTGAATATGCTTATTACATGTGCTTTACAAAATGTATTATTAGTAGAATTGGGTGAAATATTGTTAAATGATCATTCAGTTAGAATAGTGTTCATATAGTTCTCTTGGTTATCTTTGCCAAGTAATCTTATATACCTGGCTTTCAGTTTTCTTCTTTGATAAAGGAGAGTGTTGGATCAGATACTCTCTAAGGCAGTGAGTCTCAAAAGGAAGCAATTTCATTCCCTAGAACACATTTAGTAAAACCTCAAGAGGTCCAAGTCGTTGCAACTGAGGAGTGCTACTGGTGCTTCTCATGGGTAGAAGCCACGGATGCTGCTAAATAACCTGAAATGCCCTGAACAGCCCCCTACAGCAAAAAATTATCCAGCTCAATGTATCGGTAGTGCTGAGATTGAGAAACCTTGATCTGAGGTCTTGCTGTCTCCAAAATTCAGTGAACAGTTAATTCCGTCTTAGTCTGCAGTATGTCAGTTCATCATTTTTATATTCAATGCATTTTAATTCTGTGAGAAATCAGTCATCTCAGCTTTATACTAACCAGTTAGTTACTTGTCTATTTATAAGCAATTGACTGTCAATTAAGGTAGATTACTTCTGCATGGGCACATAGCCTTTATAATTTAACATTCAGTGATCTGCTTCCTGTTCTAGAAAATACTTAAAAAAAAATGTGAAACTGAGGATAGAGATTACCTAGTGAAAGCCAATATGATGGCAATTTCTTTATATAAAGTGGCATGGGGAAATTAAATAAAGTATGTAACATGCCATTTTATGACACAATAATCATAGACAGTTTAATTAAAGAGCTATATGTGTTGCGTGCACTTTTGACTTTTTATATTAATCTCAGTAACTAAGAGAAACTAATTTAACACTCCTGATTTACTGTTATTAATAGAGCAGGTTTCCAGTGACAGTTGCCATGTTATAGTTTTCTAGAACAGTGAACATATTGAAAGTAGTCGTGGTTAGAAGTTCACTTGTTATATTTACAAAAAAGTACCTATTCCAATTTTTTTTACATAACATATAACCTAGTCATTGTGAGTTGCTTGTGTTCAATGTGCTATTAAAACAGCCTAAATTAAATGAAGGCTACACTATCTACTGCTGTATTTTATCCATTTTAAAGCTTAATTGCTTTATAATTAATCATAATATAGAGTCAAATATGGGAGCAAAGGAAGAAGAAAGTATTAAAATCTCATGATGTAATTAATTCCACATACTGTATAAAAGATCTTTTTCTATGAAATCTTCATCTTCTAAGAAATAAAGAAACATATAGAAGGGCAAAGTATTTTGAATCAATAATAAAGTACTTGAGCTAGATGAAGAAAAATGAAATAAAAACATAAAATCTTGGTTCCAACGATTAGAGACTTGGTTCTGCTGGCCAGCTTTACTTTCATTTCTAGGCTCAGAAAAGGAATGTAAATAAAATAAGCCTTGAGGGCTGTAAAATGATTCCATGGTGAGATGGATTAGGTTAAACTGCTTCACCAAAATGCAGCACAGCAATAATATAACAAGCTCTCCAGGGACAAACGGAAAATCCCTCACTTGTCCTGTGTTCAATAGCGGAACATTTAAGCCTTTGGAAATCAAAACTAGGATATCATGTTTTGTGTGTCTTTCTCAAACTGCTTCTTGATATTTTGTCACCACATTTCTTTATGATCAGGATTTTGTGAACTTTATCTTGAAGATCAAGAATTGAAAATGCAGAGATAAGTTTATGTAAGACATATAATGTAGCCAGTGCTGTGGTCTGACTTTTTCTGTTCCCCGAAAATGTGTGTATTGAAATCCTAATACCAGATGTGATGATATTAGGAGGCAGGGCCTTTGAGAGGTAATTAGGCCATGAAGTTGGAGCCTAATTAGTAGTTTTAATTCACAAAATAGACTCCACAAAAGTCTGTAGACCATTCCACCATGAAAAGATACAACTGGAAGATAACAACTGGGAAAGGGGCCCTCGCCCACCCATGCTGGCACTCTTATCTTGGACTTTCCAGCGTCCAGAACTATGGGAAATAAATTTCTGTTGTTTATAAGCTACCAGATCTATGGTATTTTATTGTAGCAATTCAAACTGACTAAGACAAGCAATATTCAAACTATCTTTTTTTCTCATGACCCATGGGAAAAAAGCCTACCAATTCTCATGAACAGTACATAGCAAATTAGTTATGTATCCAAATACCTTTGGAACTCAAGATAATTTTTGAATGGAAGTACTATAAATGCTTTAAATGGTTAGCTATTTTTTTAATATAAGAAAAAAATCAGTCTATTTATAGAGTGTACATACAGTCTGGAGATGTGGGAAAATATATAGAATATAATCAAGGACATCTTTACTCTGTAAAATAGTAAAATAATACTGTGTTTTCAGAATTCATGGATATAGAGATGGAACTATCTCCAAGATGTATTATTAATTAGGGGAAAGCAAATTGCCAAACAATATGTACTACTACTATTATTACATTTAGATAACAGTCAAATGCATGTTTATGTCTATATGGGATGAACTCATAATAAGATTATATGGTGATAGGGATGAGAGAGGGAATTGAAGGGAATTCAAGAGATAATTTTATTTTGACAATATGTTTGAAATTTTTACACTGTGAAAATGTTTATAGAGCACCACTTCAGTACTTTAACTCTGGTCAGCGATGGATCACCTTTAAGCACTTCACATCTGACCTTGATACTTCAGTCACTGTGAGTATGAAGGTGGACACATTTCATGTGAAGGGTCCTGGGCCAATTGTTAGAGATTTGGGTCCTGATCCTTCCTCTGCCACAAACCACCTGAGTGATCTTAAGCTAATCACTATTTCCTTATGGTCTTATCCTGCTTTACTGTTTCAGTTGTTTGTTGACTGATCAGAAGTCAGGTAAAAGTATGTACCAACCCAGTGGACCTATGCTGACTGGCTCTTAAAACCCCTCACTTCATGGTTGTGTCACAGTATCCTTTTGAGAAAATGAAAATCAGCATTGCTAGTGAAAGAGTGTCTTCAGTGGTACATCGACAAGGTCACAAAAACACTGTTTATACACAAGGACCCACCACAACTGAAAACAGGACTAATGACCCCTCTTTGTAAGTGATTTTTGCTTTATCAGTGATGTTGCCAGGCCAGCATTATTACTTTACCTCATGAACAAAGATAACTGAGAATCTAACTGCTAAACTGGTCCTCCTCCTCAACAAGATCCTAGCCAAGACAAACGTCCGTGATCTCCCTTGGGAATATCAAGCACAAGTTCACACCTATAATACTCTTAAATCACTGTTATGAGGTGCCCCAAGGTTTCATATGGGATAAGTCCTCTGTCCATGGAATTCTCCAGGCCAGAATACTGGAATGGGTTGCTGTTTCCTTCTCCAGAGGATCTTCCCAACCCAGAGATCAAACCCAGATCTCCTGCATTGCAAGGGAGATTCTTTACCATCTTAGCCACCAGGGAAGCTTGAGAATACTGGAGTGGGTAGCCTATCCCTTCTCCAGGGGAACTTCCCAACCCAGGAATCGAACCATGGTCTCCTGCATTGCAGGCAGAATTTACCAGCTGAAGCCCCTCATTTACTACAGCCTACTAAATAAATCTGACTTTGACTGCGGGTGTGTTCCTGACTGACTACTAGGATTTGACACCTCCTTTTGATCATCAAAAGTATCATTCACATAACATAAACCATATCTTTTGTCAAAAGGCACTTCTTTGACTGAAGGTAACACTCTTATTTTGAAATGCTGTAAAACATAAAAGAAATAGCAAGAGAGGTTAATGTATATCCTTGTAGACAATCTTATTTATATTCTCAAATTATTGTCCCTTTCCTTATACCTACATCACTTCATTAATTATGTAAACCTTTCTTTTACTGGTAACTTTAACATACCCATAGATTAGTCAATTACATTCCAATCCATGACTAACGTTCTTTAAGAGATTTGTATTGGTTATATGTTGCTGTGTAACAAATGATCCCAAAATTTAGTGACTTAAAGCAACACGCTTGTATTGTCTCACAATGTCTGCAGACTAGGAATTTTGAGAATGGCATAGCTATATAGTCCTGGCTGGTTCAAGGTCTGTCATGAGATCCTGAATCTTTTAGCAAACTCATGGAGACTAAAGAGATGGTTTAAAGAAAATTTCTTAGAAATCTTACCTTATTGACATGTTTGCCATTGAATAATTGTGATTCAATCACAGACATTTTACTATGTATTTCCTATAAATATGTATCATAAATGAAGAAAATGAGGCTTGGAGAATTTAATTGTCTTATCCTATATCATATAGCTATAAATCAGAATATGAAAAAATTTTATTTAGTGCCCCAAACAGTACTTTGTGTACAAGATCAGAGCTTCTAGAGAAAATAATTTTTAAAAAAGGAAAGAAAGAAATACGAATATTCATTAATTGGGTCCTTACTTGATAACATAAATGTTTACATACATTTTCACATTTGCTCAAATCCATTCTCTTGTTCAGTCAAATCTGTTTACAATTGCTAGTCCACAAATCTCTCCCTGTTGGTAAAAATTACATTCAAAATATTTTCCAAATAAACAATAAACTCATATCACCAGGAATGCCAAAATTCCCTTAGCCATGTGGAAGCACTGAAGTTCAAAGAGGGAGTCCTTGTATTTTGTCTTGATATCTTTGGCCTCACTTTTCTATGTTCTGTTCCTCCTGAATACTTTTATATGTCAATTTTCTTCCTTCTGTGGAACAGATAAAGATCAAATATATGTTATTTATACCTTTTGATAAAATGACTACAGTGAGAAGTAATTTCTTCTCAACTTTGGCATTTTGAGGCAGTTATTTCTAAATGGCTATTCAGAAGAGAGCAAGAGGGAAAGAATTCAGAGAATGGTACATTGAGTAGGCCCTAAGTCTTTCAATATTTAATGTGAAAATGAAAACTAAATTACACTTAATTTCAGACGGTCATTTTCAACACTGAAACGTATAGATACCAGAGAGAGAGAGGAAGCATCAGAAATAAGTTTCTGTAAAACTGTAATAAACAGGGTTACTTGTATGCTCTCATACACAGTTTGAAATATCTGTCAAGTGAAGCTATGCATGGTTTCTTTGATCACAATATTAAACATTAAACAGTGCAGTGGAAATAATTCAAGATTTGGAATCCGCAATAAATGATTTCAAGTTCTAGTTTTACCATTACTGGTTATGTAACATTGGACAACCTATCTGTGACTCAGGTTGTTTTCCTGTTAAATGGGAGTAAGTATTGATAGTAGTGCTTATTTTTCCTGGTTTGTGGTAAAAGTTAGAATTGATATAGATAATTTGCCTAATACAGAGTAAAAGCTCAGTAAGTGGGGCTTTAATCAGTCTTAATTTACATTTATTTGCTTATGGGAAAAAATGTGCTAATTTAAGAGCGCTAAAAAGAGAAATGTTTCTTCACCCCTACCTGGGTATGTGGTTCTTAGATTTCCAGTACTTGGATCTCCACCTGTCCTTAGATCAGTTTACCCTTACCCAGTAAGTGCTGAAGCCAGAAGCTGCTTTGAAGAACGTATCTCCTTTCAAGAAATAACCTCCTTTGTGCAAAGCTTCCAGATGTCAAATAGGCTTACCTCACCTGTGTTTCTGGTTAGTAGAAGGCATATTTTAGATTATTCTTTTCTTAAATATAAGCAAGACTTTCAAAATGAATTCCCATTCAAAAATACTAAGGTGTTCACATTAGCTAGCTTGATAAAATGGATATGTGTGTATACGCTTCTAGTCTTCACTGAATATAATGTTAACAGATAAGAAAAATCCTTCTGAACTTTACAGATATAAGCTTTTATTATCTCAAAGTTAGAAAAATACCCCATAAGAATATGTAACTAAATCTTAATCAGTGTTTGAAATTCTTTTGTATAAACAGGTGCTAAAAATAAATAATATGTTGATAGATCTTTATAGGCTAATATTTAAATTACTTGCATGTGCTCAATCATGAACTGTGAGGAAATGAAAACTTACAAAAGACTAATTATTGCCAGTCAATAGAGACAAGTTTAGTTTAGTAACAGGAAAGTATAAAATCTGGCCTGTTTGAAGATACAAAATTTGAGAAACTTTAAAGGAATTTGCCCTTTCCCAGTTGTCAGTAGGAATTCACCAACCTATGGGGACTCAGCTCAGTTCCACACAGGCTTATGCTTTAAATTCCTTGTTTATTTGGTATAGAAAGAACCTTTTTACAAAGAGTGCTTTTTCGTTTTTCCCAAATCCCACCTCTGTGGATTTCACTTGCAGTTTTGGAGCTTGAAAAGTATATTATAGTCATCTACCTCTCTTACTGCCTACAAACCACTGTTCAGAGTACATTGCACAGGAGAATTCACCCTGAAACATTCACACTCCTAACCCTTCATTACCCAAGATTGAAACTAGGCTGAAGACTATCTTTCTTCTGACAGTTCTGCACAGCATTGCTATGAATATACTCCTCATATTCTCTTACTTTCTCTGTGGTTACCATGTGTGCTGTGTATGTTTCTGTGGCAATAGCACAATTTAAGCTAATCACCGAATCAGAAATTAGAATCTTTGCCTGAGTCTTGCACCCAAGAGCAGGGGTAATGTTGGAATTAAGTCAATTATAAAAACTTAAATGAAAAAATAGAAATACAAATTAGGTCTAAATAAAAAAGTAGCATAAATTGATAAGCTGAACCTCGTTAAAATGAACAACTTCTGCTCTGTGAAAGGCAATAAATATCAAGAGAATTAGAAAATATTTGCAAAAGATATATCTGATTTAATACTATTATCTAAAAACTACAAATAACTCTTAAAATTCAAAAAAAAGAAATAGCCTCTTTTAAAAAATGGGCCAAAGACCTGAACAGATACCTCACCAAAGATACACAGGTGACAAATAAACACATGGAAAAATGTTCCATATCCTTTGTCAGCAGGAAAGTGCAGATTAAAACAACAGTGAGATACCACTACATGCCTATTAGAATGGCCAAAATCCAGAACCCTGACAACAGCAAATGCTGGTGAGGATGTTCTGCACAATGTACCTTCCTCTCAATTTTATTGTAAACTTATAACTGCTCCAAAAAATAAGTGTATTTAAAAAAATAATATAAAAGAATTGAAGTTCTTGCTAGACCTTAGTGTTTGTTACATTTGTTGGAATCGAATTTTCTGAAGGTCTTATTCATAAATGTGCCTGCTGCTGCTGCTAAGTCACTTCAGTCGTGTCTGACTCTGTGCAACCCCGTAGACGGCAGCCCACCAGGCTCCCCTGTCCCTGGGATTCTCCAGGCAAGAACACTGGAGTAAGTTGCCATTTCCTTCTCCAATGAATGAAAGTGAAAAGTGAAAGTGAAGTTGCTCAGTCGTGTCTGACTCTTAGCGACCCCATGGACTGCAGCTTACCAGGCTCCTCCATCCATGGGATTTGCCAGGCAAGAGTCCTGGAGTGGGGTACCATTGCCTTCTCCGTATAAATGTACCATCCAGATCTATATAATATGGTTGGTATAAAAGAGGGACTGAAGTTGGCTCTTTGCATCAGGCGGCCAAAGTATTGGAGCTTAAGCCTCGGTCCTTCCAATGAATATTCAAGGTTGATTTTTCTTTGGTGTTGACTGGTTCAATCTCCTTGCTGTCCAAAAGATTTTCAAGAGTCTTCTCCAGCACCACAGTTTGAAAGCATCAATTCTATGCTCAGCCTTCATGTTACCAGATCCCTGATATACAAACCTGAGGAGTAAAATGCAATCTCATTCATGAACATAGATGTGGAAATCCTAGATAATAATATAAGTGGAATCTTCAATATATAAAAAGATTAATACATTTGGAGCAAGTTAATTCACTATTAAAAGTCAATTAGTGTAAATTGTAGTATTGTTAAGTATTGTAAGATGGAAAATTCATATAATCATTAATGAAAATAATACTCTACAAAATTTAACATACATGCAGGATTATGATGATAATTATACAAATCTAATATGTTACAATGCATAGAACTTTACAACAAAAAATCAATTTTACTACATGATAATTTAAAAATTAGAAAAATAATTTACCTCTAAAGATATCTTAAAAATTCTATGAAGTGGTAAGGCATTTTTGTAACTTTTCAATTTATTGATAATAAAAAGTAAAGCTGTAGAGCCAGTCTTGACACTTGAATTATNCAGGATTATGATGATAATTATACAAATCTAATATGTTACAATGCATAGAACTTTACAACAAAAAATCAATTTTACTACATGATAATTTAAAAATTAGAAAAATAATTTACCTCTAAAGATATCTTAAAAATTCTATGAAGTGGTAAGGCATTTTTGTAACTTTTCAATTTATTGATAATAAAAAGTAAAGCTGTAGAGCCAGTCTTGACACTTGAATTATTAAAATTCAGAAAATATTAAGAGATGTAAAGGCACTGGAATAATAAAATTTTATTTACAACAAAATGCTAAATGCTTAGTTGAATTCCTCAGGAGATAGTGGCCATTCCAAGCTATATTAAAATGTGGCCAAATTTACCACTCAAGAAAAGGGTCTCGCCTTGTGTCAAATTTTATTGTCCTTGTTGCAATGTGTTAATCCACCAAACCACTCATACTGTTGTCTATTACTCTGTGTTTCACCATCACATCTTGACTCTACATGTAAATGCTTTTTATTTCAACTATAATATTTAATTTATAACTGACAGTGTTATTGTAAAATCAGGCAAGTCACAAACATCAGAAACATCATCACAACCATCACTCTAAATGATGTGTTAATGGGGAAATTAACTCTGCCAGCAACATGAAATATGAAGCACAGTGCATTTTGAGCATTTTGAGAGGCAGCTGATCTCCGTGTCACTGGTATCTACCCTTGTTGTGCTGGGATCTCTGGCTGGGGCCCAGCCTCCCAGCTCTTCTGTTACTTTCAGGCCCCCAGTCCATCTCTGTACTGAGGGTGGAAGATTGGAGGAGCCTGCTGTGCTTTCAAGATACATCTTTCCTCCTACCTACCACAGAGAGCGAGGCTTCCCTGGTGGTGCAGAGGTTAAAGCGTCTGCCTGCAATGTGGGAGACCTGGGTTCGATCCCTGGGTCGGGAAGATCCCCTGGAGAAGGAAATGGCAACCCACTCCAGTATTCTTGCCTGGAGAATCCCATGGACGGAGGAGCTTGGTGGGCTACAAGTCCACGGGTCACAGAGTCGGGCACGACTGAGCGACTTCACTTCACTACCACAGAGAGCAAGAAGAGCCCTTTTCTGTGAGGGGAAAATCCCACTACTCTATATGTGAATCCCACTACTCTATATATGAATCCCACTACTCTATATATGAATGAGCTAGATGTTGTCAGTACAAGCCTTCAGGAAGAAGAAAGCTTAAAAATACCAACTTGTCATCTGGAAGATTTCCCAAAATTTTAAAGCGGTATCCTCAGTTTTAAGGCCACTATCTCCTCCAGTTTCTCCTGAGGTTCACTAGGTCAGGGAGCACTGGTGCCTGGAGGAGGCAGTCAGGGAGGAGGAATCATGGAGGCGGAGAGGGGGGACTCCAAGCCAGGAAATGGCAGCAGGACTCCCAGGTACACTGCGCAAGAGACTGAGCCATGCCTTCCAGTTACTAGGGCTCTTTTTCTTGGCCTTGAATTATCTGTTTTGTCTGTTTTCACAGATCGAATAATTGGCATCCTTGCAAAAATTCATTCCACCCATTGCTCTGTGATCACAGAGGGGCAGATGTATGGGGACTGGATCTCCATTCCTCTCTGAGGTGGAGCACACTATTGCTTCCACAGAATAAATGAAGAGAATATATAGAATTCAGGGAAGAGTCTCATAAATGAGCACACCCTCGTTGGGAGCATTGCCCAAGTGTAGATAGAATGTAAATGGCCTTTGGCAGAGTCTGTAAATAATTCATTTGGTAGGAAATGAGAAAAACCGGCCATTCTGCTATTAGAAATACAGTGGGATTCTTTTTTTTTCTTTATAAGAAAGCTTTTCATGACAGACGAGATCAATCATCTGATCAAAATGCCTTTCTCCCTTTTGAAACAGCAGAGTGCTAATGCATTTTCTCTTCTTCTTCTTCATAAATGTGAATTCTTATTACTCACCTTTTGTTGCTGATAAAGAGAATCCCACTCTCGCCTCAGAGTGAGCAGCATACCCTCTGAGGTTCATTAGAAGTATGGCAGATTATTACAGATATTATATATACTTATATAGTATATATTAGATAGTGGTATAGCATGTATAGTATATACTCTGGCCTTATGCACAGCAATTTAACTGCTTCTCTCAATATTTTTAAAAAGAATTTTAAAGTGTAATGCTCCAAGGGTAAGATTCTAATTCACTACAATGGAGGATGATTTTTTTCAAGAGTTGGAACAGGAAAATCTGTACTTGAACAGCAACAACCTTCTGAACTCTTTATCTAATCTCTCAACCAAAGAACAGAAGTTTCCCTAAAATTACCTGAGATTAATTAGCACATAGGTATATGCATCCTGGTGGTTCACATGGTAAAGAATCTGCCTGCAGTGCAGGTAACCTGGGTTCGATCCCTGGGTCAGGAAGTACCCTGGAGAAGGTAATGGCAACCCACTCCAGTATTCTTGCCTGGAGAATTCCATGGACAGAGGAGCCTGGCAGGCTACAGTCCACAGGGTCAAAATGAGTTGGAAACAACTGAGTGACTAACAGGCACACACACGCACACACACACCCCTGTATATGCTGTGTTGTNCACTCCAGTATTCTTGCCTGGAGAATTCCATGGACAGAGGAGCCTGGCAGGCTACAGTCCACAGGGTCAAAATGAGTTGGAAACAACTGAGTGACTAACAGGCACACACACGCACACACACACCCCTGTATATGCTGTGTTGTGTTAACACTTTTAAAATTTAAAGTGTGCCCCCAGAAGGGAATGTTCAGTTACGTAATAATCAGTTGCTATTCCTTTAATTTTGAAATGGAAGGAAAAGGAAGAAAGAAAGAGAAATGGAAACAGACACAGAGGGATTAGGGAAAGTTGATTTGACAAAAACGGAATTTGAGAGAGGGACAGGAGGAAAGAATTTCTCTCTTTTACCTAAAGAGTTCACTGCAAGTGTTGCTGATAAAGTCTTAGATGATAAAATTCTGGTGATTTGGGGCTGGGAAAGTCCTGAGGTACCAGCACTTAACCCAGATGCATGTGGTTCATAGGAGCCTCCTAGAACTATATTACAACAAAAATGCAATGGTCTCTGTCTTGGATTTTGTGATTTTTACTGTTTTCTTTGTGTGGTTCTATACATTCCACAATGTAGAAATTATTCAAATATTAAATACTGTTAAAATGATCATTCAGTTTTAGGTGTTTTTATAGAACCAACGCTGTTTGGCTCCAAACAGGGCTCACCGTTTAATGAGTTACTCCTCAGAATTGTTAGCACCTTAAAAAATAGCATGTTGATTTTTCATGATTATATAAACAATGTTATTAGGGAACTTAGATATGCTGGAAGATTAAAAACAAATTTAAAGGATGTACCTATAACTTTATCACTTTGATATCCATGCTTAATAGATATTGCTACTTTGTATATATTCATATTTTTATTATAGAACTAATGATGGTGATAATAATAATAATGGTTAAGTGTTTTCTTAGTGCCAGGCCAGTTTTAGATGTGAAATGTATAAACTAATTTACTGTTATACAATTGCACCTGTGTGTGTGTGTGTATGTGCTTAGTTGCTCAGTCATGCACAGGCCTTTGTGATCCCATGGGCTATAGCTGACCAGGCTCCTCTGTCCATGGGGATTCTCCAGGCAAGAATACTGGAGTGGGTTACCATGCCCTCCTCCAAGTGCTTAGTTGCTCAGTCATGCACAGGCCTTTGTGATCCCATGGGCTATAGCTGACCAGGCTCCTCTGTCCATGGGGATTCTCCAGGCAAGAATACTGGAGTGGGTTACCATGCCCTCCTCCAGGGGATCTTCCCGACCCAGGGATGGAACACAGGTCCCCCGCATTGCAGGTGGATTCTTTACCATTTGAGCCACCGGAGAAGCCCAATAATACTGGCATGGGTAGCCTACCCCTTCTCCATTGTATCTTCCCGACCCAGGAACTGAACCAGGGTCTCCTGCATTGCAGGCAATTCTTTACCTGCTGAAGTCCTATAGTTAGAGATACAGCCAAAATTTGGGCACAGAGGGCATGGCCTCAGAGTCTTAGCTATTTAACCACTCTAAGCTGCCTTAATGGAGAAGGCAATGGCAAGCCACTCCAGTACTCTTGCCTAGAAAATCCCATGGACGGAGGAGCCTGGTAGGCTGCAGTCTGTGGGGTCGCTAAGGGTTGGACACGACTGAGCGACTTCACTTTCACTTTTCACGTTCATGCATTGGAGAAGGAAATGGCAACCCACTCCAGTGTTCTTGCCTGGAGAATCCCAGGGACGGGGGAGCCTGGTGGGCTGCCGTCTATGGGGTCGCACAGAGTCAGACATGACTGAAGGGACTTAGCAGCAAGCTGCCTTAAATGTGTGTGTGCGTGTGTGTGTGTGTGTGCGCGCGCGCAACTTAGACAAGTGACTCATGGAATTAACCAATATACAGCTTAAGTCTTGTAGTCCAAAGCTGCCTGAAAACCAGTCATAAGGTTGAATTGGGTAATCTTCCCTTGTCACTATATGGGCATTTTGGCAGATTCTATGACATACCTTCATCTTTTCAGCCAGAAAACCTCTCAATACAAATCTAGATTAAAAATACTCTCCTGTCTATACATCCTTAACCAAACCTGGATTTTATGTTTCTATCTTAAAAGAGAAACTTGTATTGAAGTTTTCTTTCATTTTATTTAATTATGAGCATCTTGTCATGTGATTGCATTTTTTTGAGTGTGGTTAGTGTGACTGAAGAACTGAATCTTTATTTACTTATTTTTGAATTTTAAATTTGACTTTATTTTAATGTTTTTTCCATCTTTATTGAGGTATGATTGATATGTAACACTGTATAGGTTTAAGGTGCATAGTGTGTTGACTTGATACATTTATATACTGTAAAATGATTATACAGCATAGCATTAGCTTACTCCTCCATCACATCACATGATAGGTATTTCTTTTTTTGTGGTGAGAACATTTAAAATCTACTCTCTTAGCAACTTTCAAGCACATAATTATTAACTATATATAGTATTACTAGCTATAATCACCAAAATGTACATTAGATCCCCAGAACTTACTCATCTTTATAACTGGAAGTTTGTGCCCTTTGAACAATATCTGTCCACTTTCTCCACCCCTCAGGAAGTAGTAAACACCATTCTAGTCTCTATTAATTGGGTGCTTTTATCTTATAGTATTTATCTTTGTTTTACTTAGCCTACTACCCTCAAGGTCCATCCATATTAGATACTAAACACCTTAAACTACACACAAAAATCAACTCAAAATGGTTTGAAGACTTGAACTTAAGACCTGAAACTGTAAAACTCCTAAAAATAAACATAGGGAAAAAGCTCCTTCACACCAGTCTCAACAGTGATTTTTTTTGGGGGGTAACAGAAGTAAAAGGCGACCAAAGCAAAAATAAATAAGTGGGACTACATCGAACTAAAAAACTTCTTCTCAGCAAAGAAAAACAACAGAATCAAAAGGCAACCTAGAGAATGGGAAAAAATGTTTGCAAATTGCATATCTGATAAGGGGTTGATTAACGTCCCAAACATATACTCGTACCTTCTGATAGCAAAAAATTCAGCAATCTAGTCAAAAAATGAGCAAAGGAACAGAATAGACATTTTTCCATAGACGATGTAAAAATGGCCAACAGATACATGAAAGGTGCTCAACATCATTAATTATCATGGACATACAAATCTAAATCAGAATGAGATATCACCCACACTTGTTGAAATGGCTCTTTTCAAAAAGACAAGAGTTAACAAATACTGGTGAGGATATGGAAAAAGGGAACCCTGCTGCACTATTGATGAGAATGTATATCAGGCAGCTACTGTGGAAAACATTAGGGAGGTTCCTCAAAAAATTAAAAATGGTAGTATGTAATCCAGCAATCTGTCTTCTGGGTATGTCTCCAAAGGAAGTGAAACTAAGATCTCACAGTTCTTGGTACATGAACTGCCAAGTTCATCGTAGCATTTTTCGCAAGAAAAGCATTTTTCCAAGAATATAGGGGAAAAAACCCCAAGTTTATATCAATGATGAATGGATAAATAGGACATGATATTTTATTTCTCCATATATATATATATATATATATATATACACACACACACAGTCTGTGTGTGTGTGTGTGTGTTAGCAACTACGATGCTTCCAGCTTTGTTCATCTTTCTCAAGATTGCTTTAGCTATGCAGGATCTTTTGTGGTTCCATTCCCTGTGGCTCAGATGGTAAAGAATGTGCCCGCAATGCAGGAGACCTGGGTTTAATCCTGGGGTCAGAAAGATCCCCTGGAGAAAGGAATAGCTACCTACTCCAGTATTCTTGCCTGGAGAATTCCATGGACAGAGGAGCCTAGCAGGCTATATAGTCAATGCAGTTGCAAAGAGATGGACACAACTGAGTGACTAACACACATACTGTGAAGACTTTCAGAATTTCTTTTTCTATGTGAAAAATGCCATTGGAATTTTTATAAGGATTGCACTGAGTTTGAAGATGGCTTTGGATATTATAGACATTTTTATTAATTCTTCCAATCCTTGAGCATGAAGCATCTTTCCATTTATTTGTGTCATCTTTAATTTTCTTTCATCACTGTCTTACGGTTTCACTGTACAGATCTTTCCCCTCCTCAGTTAAATTTGTTCTTAAATATTTTATTCTTTTTGATGCTATTGTAAAGGAGTTTGTTTACTTAGTTTCTCTTTCTGATAGATCACTGTTAGCTATATTAATAGAAACACAGCTGATTTATTTCCTCCCCATCCCTAGATCCTTCCTGTGTCACCAGGATTTTGGCAGTAGCTTTGTCCCTCTGAGGCCATGCCTCAATTCTGATAGCCCCTGATCTGCGTGACTAGTTCTGGTCAGATTCTCCTAACACCCTTTCCTTTCTGTGTCCCCCTCAGACATAAGTAATAATGCCTCCAACTAACACTATTCTTTAGAGACTTTATAATTGCTTGCTGGTTCTTTAAACATGTGCAAACTTATGAAAATCGTCCCTGCATTATTTTATTATATGTTAAATTTGACCATTTGACGGAGGCTTTTCTCTACTTCTAAAAGTCTGTCTGATACTCTCATTTATCCAGAGATTCTTATAAAGAAATTCACACTATAAGCTATGCAAATAGAGCTATCATTAGTCGAATGTAGGCTTTAAAATATTCATTAGTAATTTTCACAGAGAGAATACAAAATATGCATTTAGTAAGATATTTTTCAAGGGGAGTAGACCCAGAATCTTCTATCTATGCATTCCTTACCTTTTATCTTTGAGGAATCACCTATAGCCAGACTTTCTAAATTCTGAATCTCTGAGATCAGCTTAACATTTAATTTCTTTTCATCAACATGCACAACCAGTTGCCAAGTCTAGCCGTGTTTTCTGTGGCAATGCTAGATTTCATGCTAAGCCACTTGTCCAAGTCTTGACTGTGGCTTTGTCTAAATCATGACATAATTTTAAATTATTTTCCTTTTGCCATTTTAGATATTTTACATTGTTACTCACAGAAATCCAGTAACACCCTAGGGTTGGATATAAATTTATAACTAACCTTCAATGTTTCTGCCTACAAAAAGTCAGTAACATGTTTGTCCTTTTCTCTGTTTATCTTTTACCCTGAAAATCATGTTTTTGTCAATTCCTTGAAATGAGATCCTCCTTTTAAACCTAACCATCATTGAATAAATCATTCCAAATTTATGGGTACAATTCTTTATCAGAAATCATCTTCATTGATTGAAGTTCTGTAGAATACAGTTCTATAGAATCATAAACTCCAGAGTACTTTGGAAAAATCAGTGGAAGTTTAGTCTAATCTTTAACTTAAATTTAAAAAAAAAGTTCCCCAATCATCCTTGGGGCTGGTGCACTGGGATGACCCAGAGAGATGGTATGGGGAGGGAGGGGGAAGAGGGGTTCATGATTGGGAACACATGTACACCTGTGGCAGATTCATGTTGATGTATGGCAAAACCAATACAGCATTGTAAAGTAAAATAAAGTAAAATACAAAAAATAAAAATAAAATAAAACAGGAAAAATAGTTTTCCCATTCATCTTGCTTCAGTCATTGTCAGTTTTCACAACCAGCAGTATTGTTTGTCTACATACGGCTTGCTGACCAGGGCTCCCTATGAAAGTTGCTGCCCTTGAGGTTAAGAATAACAAGAGGAAGTAGCCAAGACTTGCTGTGTGCCAAATGGGGTGTCACCACTTGGTTTTCATTCCAGAAGTGCTGTGCTCCCTAAAATGAGCCAAAGTTAGGGAATATGGAGAATAGTGTAGAAACCTGGGGATAAAAGTGAAGAATGTATCTTTAAGGAGTTAAGCACAAGCAGAAAGAAAGAAGCAGCAGAAAGGGAAATGAAGTCTAGTATGTGATGGAGAAAAATCGTCTATCCCGTATCCTGCCCTGGTGCAGCTCATCAACAGAGGGGGGGTCTATAAAGGGGCCGTCTTTTCCTTGACTGTCCTGTGAGGTGCTTCTCTATCAGTGCTTGTTCAGAAGTGGGAGGGGTTTATAGGCTGTCACCCCATGAGACATTGGCAGAAGACCTCAGGAGCCTAGAGTGGCCTGAGCCCCTCTTCCTATGCCTTGGCATCCCTTCACTAACGACTGAGGCAGGCAGGTTGTGAAGAGAAGTGAAAAGCTGAATAACTATCTGTGAAAGATCTGAATTAAAATCTATCAGGGTTTAGCTGATAAAAGGCAAACTAGCCTTATGAAAGAAAAGGGTGGGGAGGAAGGAAGGAGATATAAAGGAAGGAATGAAGGAGAAAAAGGAAGGAAGGAGAAAGAGAAAGAGCAAAACCTCAAGCACAACAGAGGAAACCAGAGCAGGAGCCACTTTGTGTCTGGGAAACTCAAACATAAGGAGCCGGCAATTTGGGTCACCTTTGGCACATCAGATACAAGGGTTAAACAGGTAATATATTTTGCCAGATCTGGGCATGAAGCTAATATGTTAACATCTGTGATCAAAATCTAGTCAAGATCAGAAGCTAGATGCAGATGAGCATACAGCTTGTGCAATCTCAGTGTGTGGAATTGAGTGAACTTCTGATAAGGATGACCACTTTCTATTAAACTGAGGAGCACACAGTGAATAGAGTGGTTATTGGTCAATATTCATTGGTAACCCAAATAAGTACTAGTAATTTAATCACAGTGCGAATTCTCATTAATTTTTGGTGACCTAAAAAAATGCACTCTTAAGGGTGTTTTTCATTTTTTCTTATTTTCCACTTGCACCTCACAGCTTGTCTTTGGGCATGTCAGGCTTGGGAATCCCAAATGTTTCTCTCTGGAAAGAATTTGAGTGGCTCTAGACAGATGGAAAAACGGACCGTCTGGTGTTATCACTGCACGCAATGTTAAGTCTGGATAACTTAAGGGTGAATGGCCAACTGCCTAGATAAAACCACCGATTCTCTGGATGTACTGATTTTTTTTTTTTTCCCAAGAACTACTCTTCATCATGGGAATTTATTTTCAAGCAGAGCAGAGATCTGGTTGCTTTGGAGAAGAAAAACAAGTAAGACAAATTTAAAAGAATGAAAGGAAAGATTGTTAAATGCAGTGTTTATTTTTTACTGCTTGTCTCTGACTAACCTTTTAGCTTCCTAGAGTTGTTAAAGTCAGCAACAGTGGGACCCTAGCAGGATTAAATCTTAGAGAATGATCCAAATACTATAACCTTCAGTGAATATGGTATATCCTTTTTTTTTTTTTCTGTTCAGTGTGGTTTTTTCCCCCAAACAAGAAAATTCCTCTTGCAAGGCTGTCATAGTGGAATTCTCACTAGGTGCTATAATAAACTACAGAAAAAAATTTCCCTCTACCTATCTGATGAGTCCTTAAGGGATATAAAAAATAAATAGCTACAACTACAACAAAAAAGAAGTCTAATGATTCCAGAAAGGGTACCAATAATTGGACTATTGTTGTTAAGTCACTTTTAAAGAAATGTTTGCACAGTGAAATAGAGGCACTGTGTATCTTGAAACTGATGTTCTGACCCTAATACATTGTTGAACCTGGCATTTAACTGATGACCTAAGTAGGATCCCATATAAAAGACTCACTCAAATATTTGTGGACAGAGACCATAACTTTCTTGTCTATTAACTTTGGTGAATGCTTAATATAGAGTTTGACACAGAGCAACAATTCCAAAAACAGATGAAGAAACTAGTTTGTTATCCTACCTCTCTCCTAGCTGTGTATTTTTCCTTTTTAACTTTTCTTGTTTAGCAACTCTTTTTTTTAAATCATTTTATCATCATTTATTACTGTTCTTCCTCATATATATGGTCCTAAATTTCCTAGGTTTGCACTGACTTTTCTGTCTATTTGCTTCACTTGCCCATTTATGTTTGACACATTTATAGCACCCATAGGTAACATCTCCCTGGGCATGACAAGGTCCCAAATATACTCTTTTCTTTATGTGTTTCTTGTAGCTTAATCACCCCAACACTCAAAAATTAATGTGCCAGGAGCCACTTTATCTAGATTCATGGTTCCTAAAGATTTAATTCTTGTGATATAAATTATGGCTTATTTTCTAAAAATTGTCTGCTTTTTAATGACACAATCTCTCAGTGAGGCTGGGCAAATATTGAGACCAACTTTGATATCCAATGCCATTTATTGGAGCTGACTTCTAGAGTAGAACATGAAATGAGAAGCCAGCAACTCTTAAAGGTCAATAATGTATGTCAGGGCATCTTCTATAGACTGAATGTTTGTGTCCATCCACAATTTATATGTTAAATTCTAAAGCCCATGTGATTATATTCGGAGATGGGATCTTTGAGAAGTGAGTAGGTCATGAGAGTGGAGCCCTCAGGAATAGAATCAATACCCTTATACAAGAGAACCTAGAGATCTCCTTTGCACTTTAGGACATGTGAGGCTACAGTGAAAAGAATGCTTTCTGTGAACCAGGAAGTGTGCTCCCACCAGACAATGAATCTGCCAGCATCTTGATCTTGGGCTTCCTTCTCTTCAGAAGTGTAAGAAATAAATTTATCTTCTCTATAAGCTACTCAGTCTATGATACTTTATTATTGCAGCTTTAGAAGACTAAGACAGCATCCTTAATAATTTTTCTAATATTGCAGCCTAAATCATGTCTGTGTTTGGGGTGTGTGATTTATGTTGACATGACGAATTGCAGCCATCACAAACCAAACTATTTCCTTTGTCAGTTTCCTTACTCTCAACAAAGATAAGTAAATTCAAATGCTTTTCCAATAATGGTTGTATCTGGTGATGTGTTGCAAACAACATAAAAGAGAGGTTGTAACAGCAAATGCTTGTTACAGAACTATCTGTTCCCTGAGTCATTTTGAGAAAGGGAAATCTTATTCCCTATATACTGGATTGCAGATTCAGGCTTTTTAGTCGTGTCTGTATGGGTGACCTGGTGTGGGCTTCACTCTCTTCTAGTTTTTTTTTTTTTTTTTCATTATCTACCAATCCCAGAAGATCAGTAGCAGTCTTGCAATCCATTTCTTTTTCTATCCAGAGGCGTTGGTATATATTGCATGTAATATAGCTAAGAAAATGACTGCTATCTTCTTTCAAGTGAATGAGCTTTCCCCATAATTTTTTTTTCACTTTTAGAAACATTATTCATATCTTTGATCTTGAATAGTTCAAATCCATATGGTATTTTCTTCACTTCTTGGATTCTGTACACATATAAGATTCCAAGCAATTCATTTTGTAGTGTAATCAAATGAAGGTGAGTCACAAATGTTTTTAACTTGTCAACATGCTCAGTAGCTGAATCCATTTATTGGAAGCAGTATTTTCAAAATTGTGAACAAAACCCAAGTCAAATTTACTGTAGCAAAATATTCTGATTTCCATGCATTAAACAAGTATTTCTTGAATACCTATTCTACACAGGACCTTATGCTAAGTGATAATCCCTTTGTTATGTCTGTGTGTGTGATGACAGATTAATTATTGGCTTTTTATTTCCTACAAAAGAGTACCAAGAGAGATTTCTCACTGCTATTAGCTACAAAAGCATCATTAGTGAAGTAGTTGTGAAACCTATTGTTCCTGTTAAAATTGCAAGCGAGTCTTTGTCCGTTTGCACTTAAACATTCATCGTACAGATAATATTTGTTTTGAGCAGTAGGGAGTTTACTTTATTATCCTCTGTCATTTTCTGACTGAACTCCATACCTTTAAGTAAACATCACTGATAAAAAAAAAATGGTGGACTATGTTGATAATATAGTGTGGTGGGATGAACCCAGGTTTCTCTGACTCTCTTACATATTGAATTTAGAGATCAGAGTGAAGCTATCTGGGCATGATGCCCTTCATTAATAGTTAACACAAGGGAACTTTTAACATCCCCAGATCAGGGAAAGGGGAAAAACTCTTTTAATATAAGAAGATGCCTTTTGGTTAGAAATAAGATCAAAGTCAAAGTAGATAAGGAAGAGGGATTTCTTTTGTGGCCCAAATGGGAATATTTGAAAGGAAATTGTCTTCTGCAAGTTGAGATATGAATAATTTCAAGCATATTTTAAAGAAAAAGAAATAAAATGGAAGCCTTTCACTGTTCCAAACCCCATTCATGGGACCAAAAGAGACCCCTCCCCACTACGCCTTTGGGCAGAACCAGCAGCAACTGGGCAGATGAAATGCCATTCACATTCACTGTAAACAGAGTGTCATATTTGCAAGTCTTAAGGGGCTAAATTGATTCCCTTAGGCTGAGATGATAGCTTGGAAGATTGGGGCCCTGAAAGTGCAGAAAGCCAATTGCTTATTAAGAGAAGATGAGGGAAAGGAGTTGGAATGAGCAAGTTAGGAGCAACACAAAAAGATCATGTACATGCTTGAAGAGGCCTATGGGATGTCCCTGGAGAAACTTCCACTTCCACCCTTCATGCACAGCTCACAGTGGCCCAGGCATATGACATGTCTCTCTGCACTGTGCTTTAGTGGCGCTAGCTTGCTGTGTTCCATCTCCACCCACACCCCATCACAGTCTGCTTGGTTTGGGAACAATTGTCTGATTCAGTTGTGACCCTCTTGTGGCTTCATTAAATCCTGGAAAAGAAGCGTGGATTTTGTATTCTGGGAAAAACAGGCCAGACAGTGTTGGAAATAGGTAGGGGGGAGGTCACTCTGCCCTTCCAGACCATCTTCCTCTGTAGTCTGTTGAGCATGCAGATTGTGAATTCCAAGAAGGAGACCCAGGAACTTACTGTTATTTCAAACCATTTATTTTAAATAGTGAGTCTACTCATTGTTCAACTTGAGAATAAATTTCAGTTTTATACCAACAAATAGTCTAAAGAGATAATCATCTGTTGCCAGAATTTTCTGAAACAGTCTATGTTCATTTCAGGTTTCCAGAGAAATATTAACAAGTTTTATATCAACAAAGCAAAATACTCTAAATGACTGGCTTCTTCTCAAATTCTGGTGGTACATACCCCCTTCTCCTAAACACGCACACACACACAGACACACACACTATCAGTACTAGAAGCTGGGTAAGCATGTCAAGCATCTGAATGTAAGAGAACCAGACTACAAACAAATATATAATAGTAATCGGTGACTAACACAATGGAAAAATGACTTCTCTAGACTTGAACACAGCACATATTCTTTACATCAGTGGTGTTCAACTTTGACTGCCCATTAGAATCACTTGGGAAATAGTTAAAAATCTTGATGTTGTGAAATGCAGTATTTCCTGCCTTATTGGTACGCAAGGATGTAACAGCCATCAACAGTTTGGGGCTTCCACATGTGAATGAGGGTCCCAAAAGGGAAAACAATGCCTAGGATCCCGGAGATGCTACCACCCCTTATGGTGATTGCTGAGGAGCTGAGGGGGGGTGGGGGTGGCGGTGGGTGGGAAAGGATAGAAGTCAAAAAACAGGTTGCTGGCCCCAGATAGCTGAGATGCATATGAAAGAAGTGATTTCAGTGAGCCCAGATGTTTGCATCTTCCCATACATAGAAGAGTGCTAAATTCCTTGAAATATCTGGATTTCCTTAATTAACAATAAATTTTTGATGTTCAAACTGCCTGTCCCACTTCGTTACAAACTTCTGTATGTCCTGACTCCTTCCCCAGCCTCCTCGGAGCAGTTTCTCAGAGCTCAGAGGTGCTGCCCCCCAGGCTTAAAGTCCTAAGATTTTCACACCGAATAAAACAACTCTCAACTTTCAGGTTGTGACTGTTTTTTAAGTCGAGGATAATAAGGTCACAGCCCATGCCATTAAATCACCATCCCTGGGACTTGGATCCAGTAGCCAGAGTTTTATAAACTGCAGGTGATTCCAGTATACAGCCAAGTTTGGGAATCAATACTTTAGAGGATCATTTACAGCTTTATTGAGGACTCTCCCTTCAATATCTTTTATTATATAGTTTATGTCTCTATAAAAGACATAGATCTGACCTAACACAGACCTCCAAAGATGCAAACTCACTTTATTAAGATACAAATTTGTGGTAGGTGTGAGTCTTTCATAAGTCATATGTTTTAATAGGAGCTGTAGTTCTGAGAGCACATGTTCTTTATACACAGACAGCTCTCACAGGGTTAGGGGTTCTCATATGATTCATCCTTCCCATGGTGCATATTAGCACATACAGTCCACGGAGGCAAGCATCATTAGCAGGATGCCAGTGGAGTCAGGGGGAAAAAAATCAATGTAGCCCACTCATTGCCAGCATTGGGAAGCATTTGATATTTCATATTCACAGGAGTGCAATGCTGAAATGCCATTTTCTATTGATTTGTATTCCATGGAAAGGCGGCAGGAAGGCACAGCTGTCCTTTAAGAGCTCTCATAAACCCGACAATGTGGTTTTCATGCCATTGTGGTATTTAGTGTTGTAACTGATCTCAGTCATTTTATATTCCCATATTCTGATGGGGGCAATATATGCCACTGATAACTGAACTAGAAAACAAGAGTTTAGTTGTATTCTTCAAGACCCTGTGTACTTTTTCTGTACAATCTTTATTTTCCAAATCCATACGTTTTTGAAATTAGAATAACTGACTGAGACACTGAATCTTCCCAGGCGCTCACTTTGCCAGAATCATTTCCTGTTGTTCTTAGCTCTTCCTTTCCCTTTTCTTTTTCTTTACTTCTTACTCCTAAGTTAGTGTTAGGACATAGAGAAAGGGGAAGGGAAGGTGTACTAGTATAGTTCTTATTAACAACTCTCTTGAGCAGCCATTATATAAAAAGTCTGTTTAGTACATAAAACGCAGATAAAATTTAAACAGTGCCCCCTAAGCCTCTAGAATTTATATATTAGAAGTACTCAAATCCTTACGCTAGTTAATTTTAAGGAGTTCAACTTTTATTTTGGACCTACATGATTCAGTCTTAATAGATTTTTATTTATATTATATTAATTCAGTTTGGGGAGCCATCTTCTCATTAAAAATGTATAAAACTGAGTCCACTCTCAAAATGAAGATGACAAAACTATATTTATGGAAACATTTACTCTTTTGATTTGTAACAGTCTAATGATGTTAAAATTGGGTTAGTATTCAAAGTATAAATGATCTTTGATAAGTGCAGGTGAAGTTTAGGTCAAAGCACAGAATTACTCAGTATGTATCCTAGAGATTTTAAATAGAGAAAGAGAAACATTTAAACAAATACACTCAGTTGGGACTGCAATGGCTGTGTGTATGAGGATGCCATGGCACCACAGAAAAAGCTGTGCCAAAGCTTTTCTAGGATACTCAGAAATATCTTCTTTGGGAAAATTGTATTTGAATTGATTTTTGAAATGTAAAGAAGTTCACAGAAAGGAAAGGGATGAAGAAGTAAAGCGTAAAGGGAGAGGGTAAAGCATATGCAACTACAAACAGTGAAAGGAGCTTGACAAGGACTTTACTCTCAGATTGAAGCTTGGGTATCTGAGTGTGATCAGGCCCAAGGTGCAGTCAGCACCTCAGAAATCAAGCTCAGGAGTCTGAACTTTGTTCGTTTGGGAAATCACTGCAGGTTACAGATAGGGAAACAGTGGAAACAGTGGCTGACTTTATTTTTTTGGGCTCCAAAATCACTGCAGGTGGTGACTTCAGCCATGAAATTAAAAGACGCTTACTCCTTGGAAGGAAAGTTATGACCAACCTAGACAGCATATTAAAAAACAGAGACATTACTTTGTCAACAAAGGTCCATCTAGTCAAGGCTATGGTCTTTCCTGTAGTCATGTATGGATGTGAGAGTTGGACTATAAAGAAAGCTGAGTGCCAAAGAATTGATGCTTTTGAACTGTGGTGTTGGAGAAGACTCTTGAGAGTCCCTTGGACTGCAAAGAGATCCAACCAGTCCCTCCTAAAGGAGATCAGTCCTGGGTGTTCATTGGAAGGACTGATGTTGAAGCTGAAACTCCAATACTTTGGCCACCTGATGCGAAGAACTGACTCATTGGAAAAGACCCTGATGCTGGAAAAGATTGAGGGCAAGAGGAGAAGGACTCAATGGATATGGGTTTGGGTAGACTCTGGCAGTTGGTGATGGACAGGGAGGCCTGGTGTTCTGCGATTCATGGGGTCGCAAAGAGTTGGACACCACTGAGCAATTGAACTGAACTGAAGGCATCATCAGTTCTTTCACTTTTAAAGATATATCTGACATTGGCAGAGACTTGGAATAACTCAAGGGGTCAGACAGTTTAGCAGGCCAAGGTGACAGTCAGAGCAAGGACCTCATTGGGACAGTGGCCCTTGATGTAACAATCAAGGATGTGACAGACCTAACAAATTTAGTAGACTTAGCACCTGCCTTGGAGCCAAGTTGCTGGGTTCTGATTCTGAAATTTGCTGCTGACTGATGAGTTTTGAATAAATAACTCTCCCTCCCTGGATCTCATATCTATTCTCTGTAAAATAAGAAACTTCTTTCTGCACAGATGATCTCCATGGTCCTATCAAGCTGTGAATGCTTGGATTTCATTGACCAGGCTGCAGAAGAATGACTCATTATGATTTGAGGGCACATACCCACTCTGGTAGAAGAAGGAGGGTTAAAACCATCCCAGGGAGTTGTAGATCTCATCACTGGTTCTCCTTGAATTGCAGCAGCTGGGGCTTCTGATACTTGCAGGACTTGCAAGGTTCACTTCTCAGTTTTGCCCCGCTCCACTGACCCCAGTGTCAACTACAGGGCCAATGCATCCTAATCCATTCTTTGTCCATGATGTCCTTTCCTGGCTACTCCATCTTTGCCCTCTGGACTCTGACAAACTTCAGAATGTTTACATGGTAGCAAACATTTGTCAGTTTTTGACTTCCCCAGCACCTAATCATCCTTTTTACTTTGGAGAAACACTCCCTAACTGGAATTTTTGTGAAGGCGGGATCCAAATTCCCACTAAAAAGACCAAATAAGGAGAATCTTGTTTTTTCTGCCTCTGGCAACCAAAACAACACAACTTAATTGGTTAGAGAATGTTACAAAGGTGAAGGAAAGGAACAATTAGATGTACAACCGTGGAAGCATCTGGCACAAGGGGCTGAGTTCAGCAGCAGTGGAAAAAAAAACTTGTATCATTTTAGTCTTATACAAGCGTCCCTGTGCTTTCATTTTCTGAGCTTGGTTCTCCAGACTTCCTGTCAGTTCTGTAAGCTGACAGATATCTTTGCCATACATTAATTTTCTGCTTAAATAAGCCAAAATCAGTTTCAGTTTGCAACATGAAACCCTGACGTATACGTATAAGTTTTTGACTATATAGACAGCCCTCTACATCCACTGGTTCCACATCTGCAGACTCAACCAACTGCAGATGGAAAACATCTGAGAAAAAAAAAAGAAAAGAAAAAGTTCCAGAAGGCAAAACATGAATTTGCCATACTCTGCTACTATTTACATATTATGTACATTTAAACTATTTGCATAGCACTTACCTTATATTAGGTTTTATAAGTAATCTACAGATGATTTAAAGTATATGGAAGGATATGTGTAGGTTATATGCAAATACTACACCATTTCATATAAGGGACTTGAACATCCACAGGTTTTGGTATCTGCGGAGGTCCTGAAACCATCTCCCATAGATACCAAGGGATGACTGGGATCATTGGGTTTTTGGTCTTGAATAGCTATGTAATAAGGAATATAAGGGACCGAGACTGTATGTTATATTTAAAGTGAATTTCATCATAATGCTCAAAACATTATAGAATATTGTGGGAATTTATCAATTCATACTTGTCAGTATATGTATTTATTAAATAATTTTGTCAATTATTGATGTATGGAGTGAGGAGTTTTCATTTGTATATGTCTGCAAGAACAACATTGCAGATTAGATTTCATTTCTTTAAAATATTAGTCTTATTTGGTTTTAAAAATCATGAAAGAAAAAATGAAAACCATTATTTCTTACATTAATGGACTGAATGATTAATGGTAGTAACAGCACGTCCACTTCTAAAAACAAAGCAACATTTTTAGTTTTAACTAAATTTAATTACAATGCCTTGTTTTTGTCTAGAAATGGATATTTCATAAGCTACAAGTTAAAATACAGCTGCTATACAGGATGGTTTCCAATTTTCCAATGACCTCAATATAAAAAAGTATTGTCAGGGAGACAATGAGGCCTAAAATAGTTTCAAATATCTGAATGCACTCAGGGTAGCCTTTAAATGCTAGCTGTGGCCAAATTTCTCATCCTGGTATAAACTCCCCAGGTGCAAAAATCTCCCTTTATGTAAAAAGTTACTTCCTTATTTTTGTTACCTTTGTGTTATTCAGAATGCTTCAAAATAATTCTATATGTGCCTATAAGTTGTATCCATATGTTAACCCTTGTTCCATCAGACAGTCAGATGCATTTTCTGTGCTTGATAAATCTCCTTTTAAAGAAATGAAAATGAGTACAAAAAATACCTCATTTGGTTCAACTTAGGACATTTCTGAAGGATTTCCCCAGTGCTCATACTCCCAGTGGGAATGGTTGAGGTCTCCGAGACTGCACTGAAGCTTGACTTTTTCTTGTACCTCATCCCTCTTCTTTCCCCTTCCTTCCCCAGCTGTTGATCCCCAGGGGACTCTTTACTAAATGTCCTGTTTGCCAAACTCCATGTCAGATTCTGCAACCTGGGAAACATAGTCCACTACCCTTGTCCAAAGTCAGATAGAAAATGGCAAAGCTAAAGTTTTTAATTTATATCTATTGACAACAAAGTCCATTTGGAAAATCTGTATACCAAATCTATATGACCAGTTTGACCTATATGACCAATGCTTCAACCAAAAGTATTCAAGCTAATTCCCTGGTCTGAGAACTACCCGAAAGTCTTGTTTCTAAGAAATAGTCCAATAAATGTCCACAGTCGATGCTTATTGATCAGCTGGGATGATGAAAAGACTGGTATTCAGTCATTTATAGGACTGACTAGGCTTTTCCAGATCTTAGAAAAAGTGGCTTGAATCGTCCATGGAGCAACATAATGGATAGTTTTTCAATTGGCAGGCCCTTCTTAAACAATGAATTCCCTTTCCAGTCTAGTAGACTTTATCCATCAATAGCTGCTTCTTTAAGCCCGTTCTCTCTTCTCATGGTTCACCCTTTAGACACTCTCTGATCTTAAATGATGCTTTATTTTACTTCTTAGCATTTTACATTTATTTATTCATTTTGTTAATTTTCTTTCTCCTCCCCAACTGGACTGTTTGTCTGTACTGTTCTCTGCTGTGTCTCCAGCACCTAGAATAATGCCTGATATGTATTAATATGAGACCCTAACTAACATTTGTTGAATAAATTATTTAATGGTCACATCTTCCACTAAATTCCAAAGCATTTAGTGTAGAACTTAATTATAAGATCTGCCTTATTATAACATAATTACATGTTTATTTAAATATCTCCCCATTAGCTCATCTTCAAGTCTTTTCAATAGAGCTTTAAATCTCCAATGAAGTATTCAAATGCATCAAATATCTTATCAGTTTCACCATTTTCTTGGACTTGTCTCTCCTTGAATATTCCATCCTCCTTCTCCAATCTGGACTAATTATTCTGTAGGCTTGCTTACAGCTATCTTTCTGAAATTTCCCTTCAGCATCAGCTCAAAATTTCATTCACCACTCACCTGTGTTATATCCCTATTTCCTACATTCCATGCCTTCCTCTTATATCATTTACTTTCTAACTTTTGGTGGAACAGATCCTCCCATAATTTTCCTTATCTATTAGAGAGTGATCATTGACATTCTAAAATATCTTTTTTCTATCCTATTTGATAATACAATTTAGGGACAGTATTTTAGAGTGGAAATAGTTGTCCTTAAAAATGTTAGGTGTTTCTTCACTATCCTCTCTCCAATGCCTTTCTTATCTGTGATCCCTATTATCACACCTCCCTATTATAGTTTAAGATTTTTCCCTTTATTACTGGTGTTTTATAATTTTGTGTTTATTTGCTTTTAATTTTCTTGTCACTGAGTGGGCCCTTTCAGTTCAAGGAATTCATATCCTTTATTTCTAGAAACTCTTGCAGATCATTTTATTTTTGTTTAAATAATTCCCTGGCATCTTTTTCTTTTCCTGTATGTCTTTCTTTTTGCAACTCTTATTATTCAGATTTAGTCATCCTCTAATTTTTAATGTTTTTCTTTATTCTATTTTGCAACTTTCTCTTTTGTGAAATACTTCCTTGATAATATCTTCTAACCTTTTTATTGATACCTTGATTACATATTTTTGGTCTCTCAATTTTTTAAAAAAATTTTGATGGCATTTATCACATCTTCAGTGGATTTAATATTTCCTTATTTTTCTAAAAATAATATTATTTTTTATTCCCTGAATTGTTTTTAACATTTTTTCTTTATCTCTTCTCTCCTCCCTATTTCCTTTCCTCCCTCCATTTCCACTCTGCCACCTACCCGCACCTCACACCCACACACATTTTTCTTGTTAGAGGTTTTCCCAAGTGTCAAAATTCTTGTTTGTTTATGTTTTGAAGTGAGATATGAGTTTGCTGATAGAAAATATTGATCTTCAAAACTTGATGGGTTAGGATTCCAGTCATTTCATCAGGGGCTTTATGAATGGCAGTATTTGTAGGCCTTTGCTCCTGGGCTAGTTAGGACTCATTTTATAGTTTCTCAGACTAAATGCAGAAGGGAGCTCAGCTCATGGGGAGTGGTGGGTTCTTACCATTCTATTAACAAGTCTCACTTGATTCCCATGTTTTCACTGTGACATCTCATTCCTATTCTCAGTTGTGTGTGATATCCTCAAATGGGTATCCTCTCTGGTTTAACTCTGGAGTAAATAAATCTCTAGAACTAGAGACCAGGGTGGAGTATCTATACTCTTTTGGCTAGGGCATGGGACTTGACACTGCTGAATTATAGCTGATTTTTGTGTTCCTGAAAAATAGTGAAGGACCCTATCATTTTGTGTCCTAGACAAGTGTTAGTTGCTCAGTCATGTCAGACTCTTTGCAACCCCATGGACTGCAGCATGCCAGGTTTCCCTATCCATGTGATTCTCTGGGCAAGAATACTGGAGTGGGTAGCCATTCCCTGCTCCAGATGATCTTCCCAGCCCAGTGATCAAACCTGGGCCTCCCACATTGCATACAAATTCTTTCCTGTCTGAGCCACCAAGGTTTACTACAAAGAACTACCCTTCTCCATACAACTGAGGTAAGACTCAGAACTGCTCCCCGTGTTTATCTGTGACAAGGCCAGGCACACTATCTCTAAATTCTCAAATTCTCATTCTTTGTCTCATAAGTCAGAGGTTCCCAGCCTCTGGGATCTAATGCCTGATGATCTGAGGTAGAGCTGATGTAATAATAATAGAAATAAAATGCACAATAAACGCAATGGGAGTTTGAATCATTCCAAAACCATCCCCCCACCCTGGTCCATGGAAATATTGTCTTCCATGCAACTGGTCCCTGGTGCCAAAAAGGTTGGGAACCACTGTCATAAATTATTAGCAGAACTACTTATTCCTCTACTCCCACCAATCAGAACAAAATGCTTGCTAACCAAAGTGTTGGTTGATCTCTGAATGTTGGCCCGCTCTCAGTCTAACCTAGGCACAACCCTTCCTTAACAGCATCTCCTGAGAATAGGCTGGATTCAGAACAAAGCATTCCCTGATCTTTGTGACAGCCACCTTTTCTTCCATTGTCCCCATTCCCAATATGTTAACTCTGCTGCATAGAAGAAAAGCTGCTTTTGCCAAGTTTCAAGATGCTTACAGACTTGATCAGAATATTCTGTCTATTTGCAGGAATGTCTTTGCAATAGTCCTTTTGAATAAAGTGTTTCCTTACCAAGTCTGAACAGGTATGAGATCAAATTGTCCCTTTTACAAATATACAATCAATTATATTGTTTTAAATTTACCTGATGAGCAATGGCTCCTTTTATTGAAGCTTTCCAGAGTTCTTTTCTTCCATTCATTTTTTCTCAAGTTAGCTTCTCTCTTGCTGATTTAACATTAAGTCTTCCCTTGTACATGTAGTCCATTATTTCCTTCTGTAGAAGTATATGACAATATTCATGGTTGCTCATTATTTTCTTTAATAATAGTTTTATGATCTTTGGGGAAATTCCTTCATTGTGAAATTGACATATCTCACAAACAGAAAGTAGAATGTCATATTCCAAGCCTCCCTTTCAACTAGGAACACGCATGTGACCAGGAGTGCTGTGGGTGAATTTGATTCCAAAGTGAATAGCAAGAGGAAAAAGACCAGTATGGAGCTTCTATTCTGTCTCGCTTTCTCAGCAGAAGAGACATCTAGTTTTCAGAAAAGGGATGATTTGCTGTTGCAGAAATGGCACTGGTGCTGGAAAGTGGCTAGAAAGTCAAGTTCTTAGTTGTTATTGCTGGTGGTGTTTGTTCTCATAGCCGCAGCAGCATGCTCCTGACTAAGACAGTCCTGTTTCTCAGTTTAGAGCACTACCTCTAGACCTTCTCTCAGCATCCCCTAGAGCTACCCAATATTCTTTTATAAACCACTTTTACTTAAGTTAGCCAGGTGAATTCTTTGTGTGGAAGTAGTTATTTCTTTTACATCCTCATTTTTATGCCTGGTATTGACTAAGCATAAGGTAAGCTTTTTTTTTTTTTTTTTTTTTTGAAGAATAACAGTACCCACTCCAGTATTCTTCCCTGGTGAATCCCGTGGACAGAGGAGCTACAGTCCATGGAGTCACAAAGAGTCAGTCAGGACCAAGTGATTAACACTTTCACTTTATGGAAAATCTATTTCCTGTTAGAGATATGTTTTCTTTGCTTAAGCAAATAGAACACAAGCTTGATGTGCAGTTTGTGTTCTAGCAACCATTTTCTCCCTCTTTGTTAAAAGGAAGAGGACAGAATAGCCGGCTTTCACTTGGCATGGATAGCAGTGCTGTTTCATCAGTTCACTTCAGATTTGTGTCAGCTCTCTTATTCACTAAGTTAATCCACAGGGACCTTAGTTATCCTAAAATTGCCATGGGACATTCAATGAATATGCTGTATTAATAATTAATGCTTATAAGTTCTAATAAGAAGGATATAGTAGGTACCATAGGTGCTTTTTGGAAAGACTCATAACTTTGATTTTCAAGATAAGTGACTAGGAGAGTATGTTATATCACATTATTGTCAAACATATTTACCATGTTTCTCTGCACTTAGACTCCTCTCCCACTGGAAAAATACACTTTTCTGTGCTGTGGAATTAGGCTTGGCCATATGCTTTGTTTCAACCAGATGATTTATAAGTAGAAGTCAACTCGGTCACTCCTGAGAAGAGCTTTTGGCCAGAATATACCTTACTATTCATATCCTTGTTTATCTGCTGAAAGACTGAAAGTATCTTAGGCAGGGCTTCTGGAATAAAGTCACATTGGGCCCAAAATAGATATGTAAACTGAGTGAAAAATAAATCTTTCTTTGAAAGTTGATCTTGCAAAATTTAGCCTAAGCTGACTTACAAAAACTAATTTGTAGCTTTACTTTTGTGTATTCAGTCACTTAGTCATGCTGACTTTTTGTGACGCCATGGACTGTAGCCTACCAGGCTCCTCTGTCCATGGAATTTTCCAGGCAAGAATACTGGAGTGGGGTGCCATTTCCTTCTCCAGGGGATCTTCCCAACCCAGGGATCGAACCTGCGTCTCCTGCACTGGTAGGTGAATTCCTTACTACTGAGCCATCTGGGAAACCCTAACTTTGCTTTTATGATTGAGCAATTAGTTTTCATATGTTAATAGTCTGTAGGTCTTAAAAGTGACAAATCCATAGAAAGCTACAATATAGATAAAATAATCTTTATTACATTTTTATTTGTGTTATTCTTTACATAACCTCACTCAGTTGTGCTATGAGAAATTACTAATAAGGATTCTTTTGGTCTAGACATCTTTCTTCAGCCTAGTTTAAAGAACACATTTTTTATTTTATCTTCTTTATAGTAAACTTCTGGATCTTGAGTACAGAAGGACTCATATAACCAATCCAGTGTAGACAGTCTCCAAAACAAGTATGGAATTACTCTGATAACCTTAAAACATGGAAATTAAGATAATTTTCTGAGAATTTAAGCATAAAACCAGTGAATGAAAAATACTTTGAAAATATAAAAAAGGCGAGAGAATATGTCTCTATTTTGGTAAGACTTTATCTTAGTAAATAAGCATCTGAAAGAAATGGTGTTGATTAGAATGGAGTTTATTCAGCTGATAAAGTATAGGAAAAGGAGAATGATTTTTAAAAAGTCATTAGCATTAAGCAAGTATTTTATAGGGAGAAGGTGGTTCTATCATCAGGTCTATTCCTGTTTCAGACATGGAAGTTGTAAGCAAACTAAACTTGACATTGTTATTTACTTGTATTTTTTGATTGCCTACCAAACAAGCAGACTGCTGATTATAATGTTGCTTCCTGTGTACAGAAAGAGGATGCCCCAGTCATTTCAATTGCATGTGCATGTGAAAATTACTTCTGATTGTGAAGCCAGAAATTGTTATTCTGATGTGTACATCAGTTTCTGTAAAAATGATGTGGTGGATATTCCTGTTTCTCCTCCAGATATACTCCTTTCATTGCTACATCCTTTTCTTTGCTCTGGAAGACTGATTTTGTGGACTGCATACGTCTCCTGCACTGGTAGGTGAATTCCTTACTACTGAGCCATCTGGGAAACCCTAACTTTGCTTTTATGATTGAGCAATTAGTTTTCATATGTTAATAGTCTGTAGGTCTTAAAAGTGACAAATCCATAGAAAGCTACAATATAGATAAAATAATCTTTATTACATTTTTATTTGTGTTATTCTTTACATAACCTCACTCAGTTGTGCTATGAGAAATTACTAATAAGGATTCTTTTGGTCTAGACATCTTTCTTCAGCCTAGTTTAAAGAACACATTTTTTATTTTATCTTCTTTATAGTAAACTTCTGGATCTTGAGTACAGAAGGACTCATATAACCAATCCAGTGTAGACAGTCTCCAAAACAAGTATGGAATTACTCTGATAACCTTAAAACATGGAAATTAAGATAATTTTCTGAGAATTTAAGCATAAAACCAGTGAATGAAAAATACTTTGAAAATATAAAAAAGGCGAGAGAATATGTCTCTATTTTGGTAAGACTTTATCTTAGTAAATAAGCATCTGAAAGAAATGGTGTTGATTAGAATGGAGTTTATTCAGCTGATAAAGTATAGGAAAAGGAGAATGATTTTTAAAAAGTCATTAGCATTAAGCAAGTATTTTATAGGGAGAAGGTGGTTCTATCATCAGGTCTATTCCTGTTTCAGACATGGAAGTTGTAAGCAAACTAAACTTGACATTGTTATTTACTTGTATTTTTTGATTGCCTACCAAACAAGCAGACTGCTGATTATAATGTTGCTTCCTGTGTACAGAAAGAGGATGCCCCAGTCATTTCAATTGCATGTGCATGTGAAAATTACTTCTGATTGTGAAGCCAGAAATTGTTATTCTGATGTGTACATCAGTTTCTGTAAAAATGATGTGGTGGATATTCCTGTTTCTCCTCCAGATATACTCCTTTCATTGCTACATCCTTTTCTTTGCTCTGGAAGACTGATTTTGTGGACTGCATTACCTGAAACCCTTGCTGTTTGTCTTTTGCTTGCATATTTGACCAATGTGTGTTACCAGCAGGAGATCAAAAAGCAAAGAGGAGAGGGTGGGAACCCTGGAATGATAGAGTAAGGATGACTAGAAAACCATAAAAACAAAAAGATCCCTGGCCAAAATTGTCAAAATCAACCTTCTTGGACCCTTGACAATTAAAGTCTTATCATAATCAGAGGGGTGTTTATTCAGGACAGACAGTTGGAATCTGGGAAAGAAAGGTGAGCTTTGTGGTGATGAAACTTTCCCTATCTCCTTAATAGCTGTGAAAACCAATAGCCTGGCAGACACTTGAATAAGTAGAAAAGCTTTGCAGCTCCTCCTGAAGCCTCCTCCCCAGATAACTGCAACTATTTTATCTGACAGCGCCGTGGGAAAAACCCATTTACAAGGCTTCTTATAATTTGAGCCATCTCAGAACTCATTCAGTGGGAAAAGCCCAAACTAAGGACCTGTGTCAAAAAAAAAAAAAAAAAAGACATCAGTGGCAATGGGTTAATATCACTACTGCCTAAGAGGACACTACCATTTGGGACAAACAAGAGGCTGACGAAAAAACTTAAAGCTTCTGGGGAATGAGATATCCATGTTATGCTGTGCTTAGCCACTCAGTCATGTGACTGAGTGAGTCGTGTGACTCACTCTTTGTGACTCCATGGACTGTAGCCAGCCAGGCTCTTCTGTCCATGGGGATTCTCCAGGCAAGAATACTGGAATGGGTTGCCATGCCCTCCTTCAGGAGATATTCCCAAACCAGGGATGGAACCCAGGTCTCCTGCATTGCAGATGAATTCTTTACCATCTGAGCCACCAGGGAAGCCCAAGAATACTGGAGTGGGTAGCCTATCCCTTCTCCAGGGGATCTTCCTGACCCCGGAATTGAACTGGGTTCTTCTGCATTGCAGGCGGATTCTTTACCAGCTAAGCTACCAGGGTAGCTCGTAGTGGGCTTTAAAAAGCTCCGACATAATCATGAGAATCTGGGGAGCCACAGACATGTGCAGGGCTGCACTTGTGCCCAGGAAAGCTCTAAGAAAGTCCTGGGAATCTCTCATTCAAGACCACTTTGTTGAAGCAGATTCAATTAACATACTTATGATTTTCATCTCTTTAAAGTAGCAGATGTTTGGATCCCCTTGAGCAACCAAAGCAAACTTCCCAAGAATGTATTAATGAATATTTATACTGTTTTCTAGCCATTACATGTTTTTATGGCAAACAAACTGCTTTTCTCACCACATTTCTTTGTGAGGGCCATCCTCACAAGGACAAGATTATGGAAAGAATAGTGTGGTGGTTTGTGAAAAAAAAAAAAAAAAAAACTGGGCTGAGTTGACTTTTACAGCAAAAGCAGGAACAAAGCATTGGAAGGAGCCTGGCACCCAAAGGACAGGAAAAGTTTAAGGAGGGGCCAAGTGTGTTCTGAGTGCTCCAAAGAAGATACTGGACCCCTGCTCCTTCTAGCTAGGGATTTCTAATGGTAAAAGCTAGGAAGCAACAAAATGACTTGAAGAAAGAAATGAAGAAAAGGTCTTTTCATTCTTCTTCAAGAATACTGAAAAAAGTAGTTTCTTTTTTTTTTTCACTAAAAAACTATTTATTTATTATTTATTTATTTATTTAGAGCTTCCATTTTACTTTATTTTACTTTACAGTACTCTATTGGTTTTGGCATACATTGACATGAATCTGCTACGGGTGTACACGAACTCCCAAACATGACCCCCCTCCCACCTCCCACCCCACATCATCCCTCCGGGTCATCCCCAAACACCATCCCCAAGCATCCTGCATCCTGCATTGAACATAGACTGGCGATTCATTTCTTACATGATAGTATACATATTTCAATGTTATTCTCCCAAATCATCCCACCCTCTCGCTCTCCCTCTCCCTCTCCTTCTCCCTCTCCCTCAGAGTCCAAAAGTCCGCTCTGCACATCTGTGTCTCTTTTGCTGTCTTGCATACAGGGTCCTCATTACCATCTTTCTAAATTCCATATATATGTGTTAGTATACTGTATTGGTGTTTTTCTTTCTGGTTTACTTCACTCTGTATAATTGGTTCCAGTTTCATCCATCTTATTAGAAAATAGTTTCTTTTGACAAGATAGAACCCAAATATCGGAAATGTAATTTACTCTTAGGTCCAGTCTTTTTTATTTTTCTTCATTTTCATGTAGGGGAGAGAAAACTGAATTCTTAAGGTAGAAAAAGTAAGATAGCAGCAGGGAAAATCCTAGCCAAGCTGAGGTTCCAGAAATTTGAATTTAATCTACTGATTTCATTCAAGGTTTATGAGTATGGCTTGTGGCTCTCTGATTGAGAACCACTGTTTTAGCGAGCCCTTTGTTACTCGTTACTAATGACCACGTGTCTGTATCACTAGTGGGTACTGAGGGAAAAGGAAACGATTGAGAATCACTATTTCAGTTACCTCTAACAGAATAAAAATGATAAATAGCTTGACTGTGGAAGAATTGTGGAGGCACTGACAGCAGTTCAGAGAAACATTTCAGAATTGTTTGAACACAAAATGAATTTCAAAAATGAAGGGAATGATGATAGTAGCAAACAATGAACATTTTTATTATTAAGTCACGTAGGTATTAGCTCACTAAATTCCTCCAACAGTCCTATAAGATAGATACAATTCCATTTAATAAAGAAGCTATCTGAGGTAATGAGAACCAGAGTGACTTGTAATTACTTAGTATGGGACTCTGTTCTCAGGACCCGTACTCCCAACCTTTGATCTTATTTACAGAGAATGTTTTGCATTTAATAAAATTGGTATATATCCTTAGTTTCATCACTATCTGAGTGTAGGCTCCAGGTTATATTAAGTGATAGATGATAATAAAAATATTTTTAAAAAGTTGTATCAGTTCAGTTCAGTCGCTCAGTCCTGTCCGACTCTGCGACCCCATGAATCGCAGCACGCCAGGCCTCCCTGTCCATCACCAACTCCCAGAGTTCACTCAGACTCACGTCCATTGAGTCAGTGATGCCACCCAGCCATCTCATCCTCTGTCGTCCCCTTCTCCTCCTGCCTCCAATCCCTCCCATCATCAGAGTCTTCTCCAGTGAGTCAACTCTTCACATGAGGTGGCCAAAGTACTGGAGTTTCAGCTTCAGCATCATTCCCTCCAAAGAAATCCCAGGGCTGATCTCCTTCAGAATGGACTGGTTGGATCTCTTTGCAGTCCAAGGGACTCTCAAGAGTCTTTTCCAACACCACAGTTCAAAAGCATCAATTCTTCACACTCAGATTTCTTCACAATCCAACTCTCACATCCATACATGATCACTGGAAAAACCATAGCCTTGACTAGATGGACCTTTGTTGGCAAAGTAATGTCTCTGCTTTTCGATATGCTATCTAGGTTGGTCATGACTTTTCTTCCAAGGAGTAAGCGTCTTTTAATTTCATGGCTGCAGTCACCATCTGCAGTGATTTTGGAGTATAACTAAATATAAAAATATACCCATAAGACATACCTCTATTACTAAGTAGTATTTCCTTGGAGAAGGAAGTGGCAACCTGTTCCAGTATCCTTGCTTGGAAAATCTCATGGGACAGGGCAGTCTGGTGGGCTACAGTCCATGGGGTTGCAAACAGTTGGACATGATAGAATGCACATGCACACACACAGACAGAAACAGAGACACACACACACAGACTTCCTACCTAAATATGAAAGCAACAGGGCTTCCCTGGTGACTCAGTGGTAAAGAATCTGCCTGCAATGCAGGAGACACAGGAGACTCAAGTTTGATTCCTGGATCAGAAGGATCCCCTGGAGGAGGGCCTGGCAACCCACCCCAGTATTCTTGCCTGGAAAATCCCATGGACAGAAGAACCTGGTAGGCTACAGTCCATGGGTTGCAAAGAGTCAGACACAACAGACCATGCACATTGTGTAATTATGTTCACATGGTATTGATATAAGGTTTGGAAAAATCTTCATCAAATACAAGCCATGGGTAGCCTATACTATGCAGACAAGACTGCCTAAGTATAATATTATCTGTTTGGATAAATGTTATCAGAGAGAGGAACATTGCCCCTAAAGTCTTCTAAGTGTTCAAAGTTCAATTGTGGACAAACGACAAGTGTCTTATACATAGATATAGCAGAACTAGGCATGATGGTACACAAAGATGATGAACATGACAAAGATTAATCAAATAATGTTTGAAGCAGAAATTTATAAAGACATATAAATTAAAATGCCCAATTCTAATGTACCACCAAAATAAAGCTATTAACTTTGAGTGTATTTTGTCCCCATCTCTGCAGAGGTTTTTGTTTTAGATAAATATGTTTATACTGTACATACACAACTTTATATCCTGATCTTGTTTTCTTACTTAGCATTATAACAGAAATCATTTCTATATTTTAAATATTCTTTAGAAATATAATTTAAATGACTTTATAATATTTAATCAGCCAAGGTGTATCTGATTTTATTACCGATACTCTCTATTTTTGACTTTATATATTTTTCAATTTTTTGCTATAATGAATTAGATTTCACCTAACTTCACGCATAGACATTTTTATATTTAGTTATATTTTATATAGAGATGTTCCTAAAATATAGTTATTAAATGAAGTATAATAACATTTTTATGATACTTGGCACATATTGTCAGACTGCTTTCCAAATAGATTATACTATATTACATCACCATCCTCATTCTACTAAAATTACTAGATCAAGTAAAAACATATGCCATCTCCTATTTGTGGGAGTACCATTTATATGACTCTCATATATAAGATGTCTTAATTTTAATGTTTGTTAATTCGGCTTACGAAAACTGCTCTATTTCTCCCATTTTCTCTGTTTGTCTCTTTTTCTCACTCACTCACTGGAAAATATGCATTTCAGTAATATTAATACATACTTAGGAGTCAAATAAACTTGAACTGGTGTCTTTATTTTGCCACCAAGAACCCACATGACCTTAGGCAAAATATTGGGTTAGCCAGAAAGTTTGTTTGCGGATTGGGGGCGGGAGGAGAAGGGGACGACTGAGGATGAGATGGCTGGATGGCATCATGGACTCGATGGACATGAGTCTGAGTGGACTCCGGGAGATGGTGATAGACAGGGAGGCCTGGCGTGCTGTGATTCATGGGGTCGCAAAGAGTCGGACACGACTGAGTGACTGAACTGAACTGAACTGTAACATCTTATAGTGAAATCTAAAAAAATGTTTGACCAATGCAATATTTATCTCTGCTGAGCCTGAGATTCCTCCTATACATAACAGGGTTAATAACATGTACCTTATAGAGTTAAAATAATATACCAAAGTTTGAATAAATTTGAACAAGTAATAGATACATTAATAGTAGTAGTCAAAGCAGTATTTAGAAAAAAATCAGCAAATAAAATTAAATCATTTGGATAAATATCTTTGGATAGTTAGAACCACAGAACAGTGATATTAAAATATGTGACAACTGATATGTCCTCAACTATGAGCAATCAAAATGAATGCCTGCACCACTAAAAAAAAAAGTTAAAGAAAAAGTGTGTAACAGATATGCTAAGGAAGGAAAGAAAATGGAATCATATGGAAACATAAAATGCTCCATTAAAGTCACAAAAAGCATAAAAAGAGTCTAAAACAAGAATATGAACAAGGAGCAAAGTCACCGAATAGAAAATAGCAACAAATATGGTATATATTAATACAGCTATATCAATAATCACATTAGACTTTAGTGGTCTAACTATGCCAGTTAAAAGACAGAAATTAACAGAGAGGATCAAGAATAAGACCAACTATGGTAACGCAAATTGATATAGTCACTATGGAAAACAGTATGGAGGTTCCTTTAAAACTAAAAGTAGAGCTACCATATGACCCAACAATTCCACTCCTGGGCATGTATCCAGAAAAAACATAATCCAAAGGGATAAATGCACCTCAGTATTCACTGTAGCACTGTATACAATAGCCAAGACATGGAAGCAACCTAAATGTCCATTGACAGCATGTGGGCTTTGTCACTCAGTTGTTTCCAACTCTTTGTGACCCCATGGACTGTAGCCGGCCAGGCTTATCTGTTCATGGGATTTTCCAAGCAAGAATCCTGGAGTGGGCTACCATTTTCTTTTTGAGGGTATCTTCCTGATCCAGGGATCAAAAGTGTGTCTCTTGCATTGGCAGGTGGATATATATATATATATATATATATATATATATATTTATTTATCATTGAGCCACCTTTGAAGCACACATGCTGTGAGGCAATATCCATTGACAGAGGAATGGATTAAAAANTTTCTTCCAAGGAGTAAGCGTCTTTTAATTTCATGGCTGCAGTCACCATCTGCAGTGATTTTGGAGTATAACTAAATATAAAAATATACCCATAAGACATACCTCTATTACTAAGTAGTATTTCCTTGGAGAAGGAAGTGGCAACCTGTTCCAGTATCCTTGCTTGGAAAATCTCATGGGACAGGGCAGTCTGGTGGGCTACAGTCCATGGGGTTGCAAACAGTTGGACATGATAGAATGCACATGCACACACACAGACAGAAACAGAGACACACACACACAGACTTCCTACCTAAATATGAAAGCAACAGGGCTTCCCTGGTGACTCAGTGGTAAAGAATCTGCCTGCAATGCAGGAGACACAGGAGACTCAAGTTTGATTCCTGGATCAGAAGGATCCCCTGGAGGAGGGCCTGGCAACCCACCCCAGTATTCTTGCCTGGAAAATCCCATGGACAGAAGAACCTGGTAGGCTACAGTCCATGGGTTGCAAAGAGTCAGACACAACAGACCATGCACATTGTGTAATTATGTTCACATGGTATTGATATAAGGTTTGGAAAAATCTTCATCAAATACAAGCCATGGGTAGCCTATACTATGCAGACAAGACTGCCTAAGTATAATATTATCTGTTTGGATAAATGTTATCAGAGAGAGGAACATTGCCCCTAAAGTCTTCTAAGTGTTCAAAGTTCAATTGTGGACAAACGACAAGTGTCTTATACATAGATATAGCAGAACTAGGCATGATGGTACACAAAGATGATGAACATGACAAAGATTAATCAAATAATGTTTGAAGCAGAAATTTATAAAGACATATAAATTAAAATGCCCAATTCTAATGTACCACCAAAATAAAGCTATTAACTTTGAGTGTATTTTGTCCCCATCTCTGCAGAGGTTTTTGTTTTAGATAAATATGTTTATACTGTACATACACAACTTTATATCCTGATCTTGTTTTCTTACTTAGCATTATAACAGAAATCATTTCTATATTTTAAATATTCTTTAGAAATATAATTTAAATGACTTTATAATATTTAATCAGCCAAGGTGTATCTGATTTTATTACCGATACTCTCTATTTTTGACTTTATATATTTTTCAATTTTTTGCTATAATGAATTAGATTTCACCTAACTTCACGCATAGACATTTTTATATTTAGTTATATTTTATATAGAGATGTTCCTAAAATATAGTTATTAAATGAAGTATAATAACATTTTTATGATACTTGGCACATATTGTCAGACTGCTTTCCAAATAGATTATACTATATTACATCACCATCCTCATTCTACTAAAATTACTAGATCAAGTAAAAACATATGCCATCTCCTATTTGTGGGAGTACCATTTATATGACTCTCATATATAAGATGTCTTAATTTTAATGTTTGTTAATTCGGCTTACGAAAACTGCTCTATTTCTCCCATTTTCTCTGTTTGTCTCTTTTTCTCACTCACTCACTGGAAAATATGCATTTCAGTAATATTAATACATACTTAGGAGTCAAATAAACTTGAACTGGTGTCTTTATTTTGCCACCAAGAACCCACATGACCTTAGGCAAAATATTGGGTTAGCCAGAAAGTTTGTTTGCGGATTGGGGGCGGGAGGAGAAGGGGACGACTGAGGATGAGATGGCTGGATGGCATCATGGACTCGATGGACATGAGTCTGAGTGGACTCCGGGAGATGGTGATAGACAGGGAGGCCTGGCGTGCTGTGATTCATGGGGTCGCAAAGAGTCGGACACGACTGAGTGACTGAACTGAACTGAACTGTAACATCTTATAGTGAAATCTAAAAAAATGTTTGACCAATGCAATATTTATCTCTGCTGAGCCTGAGATTCCTCCTATACATAACAGGGTTAATAACATGTACCTTATAGAGTTAAAATAATATACCAAAGTTTGAATAAATTTGAACAAGTAATAGATACATTAATAGTAGTAGTCAAAGCAGTATTTAGAAAAAAATCAGCAAATAAAATTAAATCATTTGGATAAATATCTTTGGATAGTTAGAACCACAGAACAGTGATATTAAAATATGTGACAACTGATATGTCCTCAACTATGAGCAATCAAAATGAATGCCTGCACCACTAAAAAAAAAAGTTAAAGAAAAAGTGTGTAACAGATATGCTAAGGAAGGAAAGAAAATGGAATCATATGGAAACATAAAATGCTCCATTAAAGTCACAAAAAGCATAAAAAGAGTCTAAAACAAGAATATGAACAAGGAGCAAAGTCACCGAATAGAAAATAGCAACAAATATGGTATATATTAATACAGCTATATCAATAATCACATTAGACTTTAGTGGTCTAACTATGCCAGTTAAAAGACAGAAATTAACAGAGAGGATCAAGAATAAGACCAACTATGGTAACGCAAATTGATATAGTCACTATGGAAAACAGTATGGAGGTTCCTTTAAAACTAAAAGTAGAGCTACCATATGACCCAACAATTCCACTCCTGGGCATGTATCCAGAAAAAACATAATCCAAAGGGATAAATGCACCTCAGTATTCACTGTAGCACTGTATACAATAGCCAAGACATGGAAGCAACCTAAATGTCCATTGACAGCATGTGGGCTTTGTCACTCAGTTGTTTCCAACTCTTTGTGACCCCATGGACTGTAGCCGGCCAGGCTTATCTGTTCATGGGATTTTCCAAGCAAGAATCCTGGAGTGGGCTACCATTTTCTTTTTGAGGGTATCTTCCTGATCCAGGGATCAAAAGTGTGTCTCTTGCATTGGCAGGTGGATATATATATATATATATATATATATATATATATTTATTTATTTATTTATCATTGAGCCACCTTTGAAGCACACATGCTGTGAGGCAATATCCATTGACAGAGGAATGGATTAAAAAATGTGTTACATATATACAATGGAATATTGCTGCTGCTGCTGCTAAGTCACTTCAATCGTGTCCAACTCTGTGCGACCCCCTAGACGGCAGCCCACCAGGCTCCCCCGTCCCTGGGATTCTCCAGGCAAGAACACTGGAGTGGGTTGCCATGTCCTTCTCCAATGCATGAAAGAGAAAAGTCAAAGTGAAGTTGTTCAGTCGTGTCCGACCCTCAGTGACCCCATAGACTGCAGCCTACCAGGCTTCTCCATCCATGGGATTTTCCAGGCAAGGGTACTGGAGTGGGGTGCCATCACCTTCTCCAAATGGAATATTACTCAGCCATTAAAAATAGTGAAATAGTGACATTTGCAGCAACATGTCATACTGAGTGAAGTAAGTCAGACAGAGGAGAAATATCATATGGCATCACTTCTGCTGCTGTTGTTGTTTGGTCACCCAGTCATATCTGACTCTTTTGAGACCCCATGGATTGACATTTTCCAGTTAAGAATACTGGAGTGGGTTGCCATTTCCTTTCTCCAGGGGATCTTCCCAACCCAGGGATCAAATCTGTGTCTCTGCCTGTATTTCCTGCATTGCAGGCAGATTCTTTACTACTGAGCCACCAGGGAAGCCCTATGATATCCATTATATGTGGAACCTTACTTAAAAAACTGAAAGAGATTCACAGACTTAGAGAAGGAACTTATGGTTGCTGGCAGGGAAGGATGGGAAGGGATTGTTAGAGAGTGAAGATGGACATGTACACATTGCTGCATTTAAAATGGATCACCAACAAGGACCTACTGTATAGCATAGGGAACTCTACTCAGTGTTATGTGGCAGCCTATAAGGAGGGGAGTTTATGGGAGGATGAATGCATGTGTATGTATGGCTGAGTACCTTCTCTATTTACTTGAAACTATCACAACATTGTCTGTTAACTGGTTATACCCCAATACAAAATAAAAAGTTAGGGAAAAATAAAATAAGACCAACTGGATGTTGTCTACAAGAAACTCACTTTAAATATAAAGTCACAGGGTAGTGTATATATGTCAATGTTACTTTCTCCATTTGTCCCACTCTTTCCTTCCTCCACTGTGTCCACAAGACTGTTCCCTATATCTGTGTCTGCATTCCTTCCCTGCACATAGATTCAATAATATCATTTTTCTAGATTCCGTGAAAATGAATGTCGCTCAGTCGTGTCCGACTTTTTGTGACCCCATGGACTATACAGTCCATGGAATTCTCCAGGCCAGAATACTGGAGTGGGTAGCCTTTCCCTTCTCCAGGGTATCTTCCCAACCCAGGAATCGAACCCAGGTCTCCCGCATTGCAGGTGGATTCTTTACCAGCTGAGCCACATATATGCATTAATACATGATATTTGTTTTCGTTTTTGTGACTTCACTTTGTATAACAGTTTTATGTGTAAAATAGATAGCTGGTGAGAAGTTGCTATATAACACAAGGAACCCAGCTTGGCACTCTGTGGTGATCTAGAGGGGTGAGATGGTGCAAGGGGAGGGAGGCTCATATGTATAAATATGGCTGGTTTGCCTTGTATGGCAGAAACTAACACAACATTGAAAAATTTTCCTCCAATTAAAAAATAAAGGAAAAAAGATAATTAGAAACATTTAGTTACTATCAACAATAAAAATATTTTTAAAATCACAAAAGTTGTCATATATAAATTAAAAGTAAATAGATGAAGAAAAATAAACCATGCTAATACTAATAAAAAGAAAGCAGAAGTAGCTATCTATGTTCATTTCAGACTGAGTAGACTCCAAGGCAAGGAGAGTTATCAGGGATAAAACAGAGCATTAGATAATAGTAAAAAAGTCAGTTCTCCAAGGAGACATAACAGTCCTTAGCGTGTATGTGTCTAAGAATAGTGCATCAAGCTCTTTGAGTCAAAAACAAATAGAACTGCAAAGAGAAATAGGTGAATCCATTATCATAGTTAAAGATTCCAACACCTCTCAGAAATGGACAGGTCCACAGATGGAAACTAAACTTTTGGTGGTGAGTACACAGTAGTGTATACAGAGCCAAAATATAATATTGAATACATGAAGCTTATGTTATAAACCAATAAAAAAAATTTAAATAAATGAGTAGGACTGACTCAGCAGACAGAAAATCAGTAAGGATAGGGCTAAACTTGAAAACAGCATCAATCCAATAGGTATAATGACATCTATAGACCGCTTCATGCAGCAGCAGGTGAATAGTATACAGTCTTCTCAAGCTCATATGGACTTGATGAATACTGAGATAGACCACTCTCTGGGCCATAAAACACATCTTACAAGTTAAAAAATAGAAAGCATGTAATGCCTGCTCTCAGACCACAGTAAAATTAAACTGGAAATAAATAACAGAAAGATATTTGGAAAAATCCAAAATATGTGAAGAGTAAACAACACACTTGTAAATAGCACACAGAGCAAAGACAATATATGAAATTTTAAAATATTTTGAACAAAATAAAAATACAACTTTTTGGAATTTGTGGGGTATAGCAAAAGCAGTGCTTTGAGCAAACTTATAGCTTTGAATGTGTATTAAAAAGGAAGAAAAGTCTAAAATCAATCATTTTAGCATCTTTCATGGGTTTCTGACTACAGTATCAATGCTAAAGTTCTTTTTTGTGTGTCTACCCACCAAATAATTGATGCTTTTGAACTGTGGTGTTGTAGAAGACTCTTGAGAGTCCCTTGGACTCCAAGGAGATCCAACCAGTCCATCCTAAAGGAGATCAATCCTGGATGTTCATTGGAAGGACTGATGTTGAAGCTGAAACTCCAATACTTTGGCCACCTGATGCGAACAGTTAGCTCATTGGGAAAAAAACCTGATGCTGGGAAAGATTGAGGGCAGGAGGAAAAGGGGATGACAGAGGATGAAATGGCTGGATGGCATCACCTACTTGATGGACATGAGTTTGAGTGAACTCCTGGAGTTGGCGATGGACAGGGAGGCCTGGCATGCTGTAGTTCATGGAGTTGCAAAGAGTCAGACATGACTGAGCGACTGAACCGAACTGAACTGAACCACTCAATACTTTCAATAGTCATGTTTTGTTTAATGATCTTTATTTTTTTTTAAAGAAAATCTCTTTTTATTACAGCTGCATATTCTATATCACAGGAAAAATTAAAAAGAGATTTCAGTTCAGTTCAGTCACTCAGTCGTGTCCGACTCTTTGCGACCCCATGAATCACAGCACGCCAGGCCTCCCTGTTCGTCACCATCTCCTGGAGTTCACTCAGATTCACGTCCATCGAGTTATTTCTAGGCTGTTACTTTATTTTTTTTTAATTGAATTACAGTTGCTGTAAAATATTGTATAAATTATAGGTGTACAATATAGTGTTTCACAATTTTTAAAGGTTATACTCCATTTATAGTTATTATAAAGTGTTGGCTATATTTCCCATGTTGTACGGTACATCCTTGTAGCTTATTTTACACCTGACAGTTTGTACCACTTGATTTCTTACGCCTATATTGCCTCTACTCTCTTCCCTCTCCCTACTGGTAACCACTAGTTTTTACTCCATATCTGTGAGTTTGCTTCTTTTTTTTGGTTACATTTGCCAGTTTTGTATAACTTTTAGATTCCACATATAAGTGATATCTCCCAGTATTTGTCTTTATTTCTCTGACTTGTTTAACTTTAGCATAATGCCCTTCAAGTCTATTCATATTGCTGATATCTCCCAGTATTTGTCTTTATTTCTCTGACTTGTTTAACTTTAGCATAATGCCCTTCAAGTCTATTCATATTGCTGCAAATGGCAAAAATTTTGTTATTTTTATGGCTGAGTAGTATTCCATTATATATATGTACCACATCTTCTTTATCCATTCATCTGCCAGTCAACACTTAGGTTGCTTCCATACCTCGGCTATTGTAAATAGTGCTGCTATGAACATTGAGGAGTATATATCTTTTTGAATTAGTGTTATTGTTTTTTTTGGAGTGGAATTTCTGGATCATATGATAGTTCTGTCTTCAGTTCTTTGAGAAACATCCAAACTGTTTTCCATAGTGGCTACACTAATTTACATTCCCACCAACAGTGTACTAGGGTTCCCTTTTCTTCATATCCTCTTGAACATTCTTTGTGTTCTTTGTGATGATAGCCATTTAAACAGTCAAACTCATGGTTTTGATTTGCATTTCCCGATGATTAGTGATGTTGAGCATCTTTCATGTGCCTGATAGCCACCTGCATGTCCTCTTTGAAAAATGTCTACTCAGTTCTGCTAATTTTTGAATCTCATTGTTTTAGGATGTTGAGTTGTATGAGCTGTTTATATATGTTGGATATTAATCCCTTATTGGTCTTATCATTTGCAAATATTTTCTCCCATTCAGTAGGTTGTGCTTTTGTTTTGTTCATGGATTCCTTTGCTGTGAAAAAGCTTGTAAGTTAATTAGGTCCCATTTGTTTATTTTTGTTTTTATTTCTTTGACTTAAAGAGATGGGTCCAAAAAATATTGCTGTGATTTGTGTTAGAGTGTTCTGCCTGTGTTTTCCTCTAGGAGTATTATGGTATCCTGCCTTACATTTAGGCCTTTAATCCANGAGTTGCAAAGAGTCAGACATGACTGAGCGACTGAACCGAACTGAACTGAACCACTCAATACTTTCAATAGTCATGTTTTGTTTAATGATCTTTATTTTTTTTTAAAGAAAATCTCTTTTTATTACAGCTGCATATTCTATATCACAGGAAAAATTAAAAAGAGATTTCAGTTCAGTTCAGTCACTCAGTCGTGTCCGACTCTTTGCGACCCCATGAATCACAGCACGCCAGGCCTCCCTGTTCGTCACCATCTCCTGGAGTTCACTCAGATTCACGTCCATCGAGTTATTTCTAGGCTGTTACTTTATTTTTTTTTAATTGAATTACAGTTGCTGTAAAATATTGTATAAATTATAGGTGTACAATATAGTGTTTCACAATTTTTAAAGGTTATACTCCATTTATAGTTATTATAAAGTGTTGGCTATATTTCCCATGTTGTACGGTACATCCTTGTAGCTTATTTTACACCTGACAGTTTGTACCACTTGATTTCTTACGCCTATATTGCCTCTACTCTCTTCCCTCTCCCTACTGGTAACCACTAGTTTTTACTCCATATCTGTGAGTTTGCTTCTTTTTTTTGGTTACATTTGCCAGTTTTGTATAACTTTTAGATTCCACATATAAGTGATATCTCCCAGTATTTGTCTTTATTTCTCTGACTTGTTTAACTTTAGCATAATGCCCTTCAAGTCTATTCATATTGCTGATATCTCCCAGTATTTGTCTTTATTTCTCTGACTTGTTTAACTTTAGCATAATGCCCTTCAAGTCTATTCATATTGCTGCAAATGGCAAAAATTTTGTTATTTTTATGGCTGAGTAGTATTCCATTATATATATGTACCACATCTTCTTTATCCATTCATCTGCCAGTCAACACTTAGGTTGCTTCCATACCTCGGCTATTGTAAATAGTGCTGCTATGAACATTGAGGAGTATATATCTTTTTGAATTAGTGTTATTGTTTTTTTTGGAGTGGAATTTCTGGATCATATGATAGTTCTGTCTTCAGTTCTTTGAGAAACATCCAAACTGTTTTCCATAGTGGCTACACTAATTTACATTCCCACCAACAGTGTACTAGGGTTCCCTTTTCTTCATATCCTCTTGAACATTCTTTGTGTTCTTTGTGATGATAGCCATTTAAACAGTCAAACTCATGGTTTTGATTTGCATTTCCCGATGATTAGTGATGTTGAGCATCTTTCATGTGCCTGATAGCCACCTGCATGTCCTCTTTGAAAAATGTCTACTCAGTTCTGCTAATTTTTGAATCTCATTGTTTTAGGATGTTGAGTTGTATGAGCTGTTTATATATGTTGGATATTAATCCCTTATTGGTCTTATCATTTGCAAATATTTTCTCCCATTCAGTAGGTTGTGCTTTTGTTTTGTTCATGGATTCCTTTGCTGTGAAAAAGCTTGTAAGTTAATTAGGTCCCATTTGTTTATTTTTGTTTTTATTTCTTTGACTTAAAGAGATGGGTCCAAAAAATATTGCTGTGATTTGTGTTAGAGTGTTCTGCCTGTGTTTTCCTCTAGGAGTATTATGGTATCCTGCCTTACATTTAGGCCTTTAATCCATTTTGACTTTATTTTTGTACATGGTGTTAGAGAGTGTCCTAATGATTTTTAAAAATAAAACTTCTGTAATGAAAGTTTACTTTGAAAAATTTAGCTATCTTTATTTTTTAACCATTTATCATTTATTATTATTATTATTTTTTTACTTTACAATATAAGAAAGCTGTGGTACATATACACAATGGAGTATTACTCAGCCATTAAAAAGAATACATTTGAATCAAGATGTGTATAAGAGACAGGTGTTAGAGAGTGTCCTAATGATTTTTAAAAATAAAACTTCTGTAATGAAAGTTTACTTTGAAAAATTTAGCTATCTTTATTTTTTAACCATTTATCATTTATTATTATTATTATTTTTTTACTTTACAATATAAGAAAGCTGTGGTACATATACACAATGGAGTATTACTCAGCCATTAAAAAGAATACATTTGAATCAGTTCTAATGAGGTGGATGAAACTAGAGCCTATTATACACAGTGAAGTAAGCCAGAAAGAAAAACACCAATACAGTATACTAACACATATATATGGAATTTAGAAAGACGGTAATGATAACCCTGCATGCGAGAGAGCAAAAGAGACACAGATGTATAGAATAGTCTTTTGGAAAATTTAGCTATCTGTAAAAGGAATTAAGATTGTTTAAAAGGATAAAAATATCATTGTTCATGATATCATCATAGAAATAGTGAAAGTTATGAAATAGGGTTTTAAATTTTAGTTTCATATTTGAAGCTAAAGCCTCCAAAAGCTTAACCTCCAAAAAAGACCTGAAGTAATTAAATATTCAGAATCAAATGAGTTATGAACATAAGAGACTTTCAAATAATATTATTTCTTGTCATCCTAAAGAAACTAAGTGTAAAAGAATGATACTTGACTCTCTATTTGACTCTCTTTTCACTCTTTATTTCACTGTGTAAGCATTACGATTATGTCAGGTATGTATTATTCTGTATACACAGTATGGTCACTTACACTTTACAAATGGTCACTTACACTTTACAAAATCCATTTCTCAGGAGAGAAAAACTAAGCTGCTTTGTACTCTCAGTTTCTTTTTCTATTAAATTAAAACAGTTGTTCACTGAAGTAAAGTTTTGAGTAAAAAAAGTTAGTAGATATTTTGGCCCCATTTGATTTGAAGCAGCATATTTTATACTAGTAAATGTGTGGTCTTAGGACACGTTGAATAATTCCTGATTATAAGTCCAGGAAGCAGTTGTTTCAGTTAAACACAGAAATTTAGCAATTTTGTCAAGAACTTGATATCTGGAACTGCAGTGCAACTAGAAGAGCCTGCTACTTTTCCAATTAGATAGAGAATAATGGGACTAAATTTTGAAGTGCAAAATGGTTTCATCAGCATAGTTTTAAGGATATTTTTTTTATTGCTAAAGGATCTTGTTAAGAAAGAGTTTATTATTCTTTTCACGGAATTCTGTCACCCAAGAGAGGTAAAAGACAATGCAAATATCAAGGTCAGTGAATGCTAGTGTCAGAATCAAAATCAAACAAGATTAAAGCAACAACAACAGCAACTTTGTTAGAAACAAAGTCGCCACAGCACCTGGGAGTTTTATGAGCATTCCATAGCCAGTGAACTAAAGGAAATTTTCTGGATTTTCATCATTAGGAAGGATCAATAGACTTCCCTCATGGCTCAGACGGTATAGCGTCTGCCTACAATGTGGGAGACCCAGGTTCCATCCCTAGGTCGGGAAGATCCCCTGGAGAAGGAAATGGCAACTCATTCCAGTACTTTTGCCTGGAGAATCCCATGGACAGAGGATCATGGTAGGCTACAGTTCATGGGGTCCCAAAGAGTCAGACATGAGTGAGTGACTTCACTTTCACTTTCAACTTGTTCTTTGAGCATATCCTAAAAAATTGGATCTCAGTGAAAAGGAGGAGGAAACAACAAGTTTAATTCATCAACAAGGCAGATATAGACAGGAAAGCCGTGCACTATGGGATTTACCTGGGAGTCCCAGTTTTCACCCGTGTGCAGTTTTTTGTCCCCCAGTGTGGAGAAATGACTGTGGTAATACAAATGCCAGAGGTGGGATCCCAGCACTAATTCTCACAGACTTGGTTTTCCAGCAGTAAGATGCTTATGTCTTAAAGTGGATCAACATCAGTTTTGTTTAGAGAACCAGAAAAAACATAAATTACCAAAACTACATTATTTCTTTCAAATGGCCTTTTCTCTTGTCTAGGAAGGTACCATAGAGGTAAGCAGTGAGATATTTCTGTGACATTCTGGTGCCTTAAGCAACAGTAGCCCTTTAAAACAATAGCTCTGGTAAGCAGAATTGCTTAAAATTGGATAACTGAGAGTTGGAGGGAGAAAGAACAGATGAATGAGCAGAGACAATCTTCTTAAGAGGAAAACTTTTCCTCAGTGGTAGAATTGTCACCTTTGAGGTGAGTTCTCTGACACAGTTTTTATAGATAACCAAGAGTAATAAAAAGATACCAAATCTGGAAATAGTTGTAGTCATCAGCAATCCCTCTATTATCTCTGGGTCTTAGTTTCCTTGGATGGAAAGAACACAATGGTCTTTAAAATGTATCAAGCATTACCATTCTAAGACTCCTTTTTCTTATTGCTATCTCTGTTTTCCTGTTTTGTGCTGAAACTCACTTTTATATTCTTTCCATTCCATCCCGAATAAGTCTCCCTGCTGTTTCTTGTCATCTCTGCCAAGAAGGAGACATCCCTAGAGACTGTTAGTCAGACATACTACACAATTATCATCAATACAGACAGCCAGCCTTCATCAGGGAGAGAGAAGAACTGAACAAGCATGACAACAGTCATTGGGATGAAGGAACATGAAGCATCATCAAGGCAAAAAACACTGGATCACCTCTATTTTTCTTTTTTTCTGTAATCCCTTTTGTCCCTAACCAGAAAAGTTTCAGGAATGTTTTGCCCAAACTGAATAGGAATTATGGATCATAACACCTTCTTGATATCTCCTCCTTATCTCCTAGCTTGGGAGGTCCTAATTAATTCCCAACAAATTGATTAGCTGGCTACACAGTATGCCAGTCACCTTTAATCTGTGCTGCCTCTAGTGCCTTCTGCTTGTGGTGTTGTAAAATACGTGTGTGTGGAGACAGACATGTACTTTTTTTCCTGTTTCAGGTTTAAGGAGAAGTCAAATCTTTTCTTGCTTGTGCTAAAAAAAAAATCAAATGATGGATGATTTTGACATTTAATGATATTTAAAGTTAGGAATTACCTATACTGGAGAGGTCTAAATATAGTCAATTGTAAATTTAGTGTGGATATTCTTCTTCTATAAAAGAAAAAAAAAATCCCCAGTGTGCTCTGTTGTCCTTGAAATGAGGTCTGAACCCCAACAGTGGTTATTTTGGGGAGGTTACCCCAGATCAGTCATTTCATTTAACACCAGATATTCACTGCAGATTATAGAAAGGTGAAGAGAAGAAGACAAGGTAGCCTGTTGTTTAGTCAAAAGGGATTTAAATTTGCGAAGGGCAGCCAGTGAGTCATACATCAGAAAAGGGAGGAGATGGTAAAACATGAATTTATCGACTAGATGACTGCCACCATACACTCCTGTTAGGCACAAACATAGAAGATGATGCTATGAATTGCTGGTTCCATGCTCTAAAAGCCTGGCAGTGGTTTTAGGGAATATTGGATAGGCTATAGTGATATATGGTGTTAGAGAAGACTCTTGAGAGTTCCTTGGACTACAAGGAGATCAAACCAGTCAATCCTAAAGGAAATCAGTTCTGAAGATTCATTGAAAGAACTGAAGCTGAAGCTGAAGCTCCAATACTTTGGCCACCTGATACAAAGAACTGACTCTTTGGAAAAGACCCTGATGCTGGGAAAGATTGAAGGCAGAAGGAGAAGGGGATGACAGAAGATGAGATGGTTGGATGGCATCACCGAGTAGATGGTCATGAGTTTGAACAAGCTCTGGGAGATGGTGAAGGACGGGGAAGCCTGTCATGCTGTATNGCTGGGAAAGATTGAAGGCAGAAGGAGAAGGGGATGACAGAAGATGAGATGGTTGGATGGCATCACCGAGTAGATGGTCATGAGTTTGAACAAGCTCTGGGAGATGGTGAAGGACGGGGAAGCCTGTCATGCTGTATTCCATAGAGTCATAAAGAGTCGGACACAACTGAGTGGCTGAGCTGAACTGATAGTGATATTCAAAACACGATAGTTTCTAAAACAGACAAGAGTGACATAGACAGGCATTTGTTAGGACAAGTTAGTGTATTGGGCAACCCATTAGAGCACGTTTGGGATCTCACTGTTGCTGGATCCACAGTACTCTAACTACTTTCATCCTATCCAGTTAATACTCCGTCAAACATGAGGTATCAGGGCTCATTGTCTTGTTTTTTTGTAAATTAATTACTTTATTTTAATTGGAGAATTAAAATAAATTTATTTTAAACTTTAAATATTGTGATATGTTTTGCCCATACATCAACATGAATCGGTCACAGGTATACACGTGCCCCCCAATCCTGAACTCCCCCATCCACTTCCCTCCCCACCCTGTTCCTCTGGGTCATCCCAGAGCACTGGCTTTGGGTGTCCTGCTTCATGCCTTGTTGAAAAGCCTCTAATGAAATAGAACTTAAACATGAAATAAGGGAAAATTAAGGAACATATTGCTTAAACCTGTGAACTTATCTGCTGCTTGTATCTGTATAGAAGAATATATATTTTCAAATTACTGCTTTATGACACATGTAGTGCTGTACCTTTTTAAAGTTGTTTGTGACAAAAGCTAGTGCTAAGTTCCCCAGACTCCACTGCTACCAATATACCATTTTTATGAAGAAGAAAAGACTATATTTGTGGCAGTCAATCTGGACAGTTAACGTTATTTTATTTTATTTTATTTGTCACATACACACAAATCTTTGAGGGTTTTAACATAATATTGGTTTAATTCTCATGCATACAAAGTCTGGTCAGGTGACTCTCCTCCATAGGTGATGGAAGTCTCCAAGCTCCTTTCATGAAGAAATGCAAAAAAGCATAATGGCTGTCTGGGGAGGCCTTACAAACAGCTGTGAAAAGAAGAGAAGTGAAAAGCAAAGGAGAAAAGGAAAGATATAAGCATTTGAATGCAGAGTTCCAAAGAATAGCAAGAAGAGATAAGAAAGCCTTCTTCAGCGATCAATGCAAAGAAATAGAGGAAAACAACAGNGTTCTAACTGTTGCTTCCTGACCTGCATATAGGTTTCTCAAGAGGCAGGTCAGGTGGTCTGGAGTTCCCATCTCTTTCAGAATTTTCCACATAATCAAAGACTTTGGCATAGTCAATAAAGCAGAAATAGATGTTTTTTCTGGAACGCTCTTGCTTTTTTGATGATCCAGTGAGTTTTAGCAATTTGATCTCTGGTTCCTCTGCCTTTTCTAAAACCATCTTGAACATCTGGAAATTCATGGTTCACGTATTGCTGAAGACTGATAAAGGGCTTGATAAAGAACAGAAATTGTATGGACCTAGCAGAAGCAGAAGATATTAAGAAGAGGTGGCAAGAATACACGGAAGAACTGTACAAAAAAGATCTTCAAGACCCAGATAATCACGATGGTGTGATCACCTACCTAGAGCCAGACATCCTGGAATGTGAAGTCCAGTGGGCCTTAGGAAGCATCACTATGAACAAAGCTAGTGGAGGTGATAGAAGTCCAGTTGAGCTATTTCAAATTCTGAACGATGATGCTATGAAAGTGTTTCACTCAATATGCCAGCAAATTTGGAAAANGAGCCAGACATCCTGGAATGTGAAGTCCAGTGGGCCTTAGGAAGCATCACTATGAACAAAGCTAGTGGAGGTGATAGAAGTCCAGTTGAGCTATTTCAAATTCTGAACGATGATGCTATGAAAGTGTTTCACTCAATATGCCAGCAAATTTGGAAAAGTCAGCAGTAGCAACAGGACTGGAAAAGGTCAGTTTTCATTCTAATCCCAAAGAAAGACAGTGCCAAAGAATGCTCAAACTAATCATTCATGTTCAGTTCAGTTCAGTTCAGTCACTCAGTCGTGTCTGACTCTTTGCGACCCCATGAATTGCAGCACGCCAGGCCTCCCTGTCCATCACCATCTCCTGGAGTTCACTCAGATTCCTGTCCATCGAGTCAGTGATGCCATCCAGCCATCTCATCTCCTGTCATCCCCTTCTTCTCCTGCCCCAAATCCCTTCCAGCATCAAAGTCTTTTCCAATGAGTCAACTCTTTGCATGAGGTGGCCAAAGTACTGGAGTTTCAGCTTTAGCATCAGTCCTTCCATAGAAATCCCAGGGTTGATCTCCTTCAGAATGGACTTGTTGGATCTCCTTGCAGTCCAAGGGACTCTCAAG
>SJYX01021916.1:101643-129403 GCA_006410675.1 Oreotragus oreotragus
TCCATGGAATTCTCCAGGCCAGAATACTGGAGTGGGTAGCCTTTCCCTTCTCCTGGGAGATCTTCCCAACCCAGGGATCAAACCCAGGTCTCCTGCATTGCAGGTGGATTCTTTACCAGCTAAGCCACAAGGGAAGCTCTTAAATATCAGTGGATTGACCTAATAAAATTATTCCTCACTCACATCAGAGTTCAATTAAATAAGCGATGGAGAGACTTAGGATTCTTCCATGTAGGGACTTCACTTTTGCTTTGGTCATTCTTTACAGATGAATTGAATCCTCACTCAAAATTTAGATGTCAAGACTGTTGAAAACACACACACTCACACACACACACACTCACACACACCAAGAAAGATTTTAACTCACATCCTGAGGCTTTATTGGGAAAGCTGGGAAAGCTACTAAAGCAAGTTCAAAAGGATTGAACAGAGACTAGTGACTGACACAGGGTTTTCAGGAAGTTAAAAGGTTTGACTGGGTCATTTTCTCATTTAGGCTGAGCCAATCATAGTTTGAATTTACCCTTTGAATCAAAAGAAGGAAAACCCAAAAATTTTTCTCAGCTTACTCCAGTGCGGGTCAGAAGGCAAAAGGGGAAGGGTGGAGCTTAAAAGGATTTAGCAATCACACATCAAAATTTGAATCAAACTCTATTACAGCTCTCCTCTCCATGTAAGGGCTTCCCTGACAGCGCAGTTGGTAAAGAATCTGCCTGCAATGCAGGAGACCCTGGTTCAGTTCCTGGGTCGGGAAGATCCAGAGGAGAAAGGATAGGATACCCACTCCAGTATTCTTGGGCTTCCCTTGCATCTCAGTTGGTAAAGAATCCGCCTGCAATGCAGGTGGGAGACCTGGGTTCGATCCCTGCATTGGGAAGATCCCCTAAAGAAGAGAAAGGCTACCCACTCTAGTATTCTGGCCTAGAGAATTCCATGGACTGTATAGTCCTTGGGGTCGCAAAGAGTTGGACTCAACTGAGCAACTTTCACTTCACTCTACGCGTGAACTCCAAGGTTGCTGTGAAATGGTAAAAGGCAAGAGATTATTATTTTTTTATTTAGTTGCTTTACAGTGTTCTGTTAATTTCACAACATTTATGGTGGGCTTCCCAGGTGGCACTAGTGTTAAAGAACCTGCCTGCCAATGCTGAAAACATAAAAGATGCAGATGATCCCTTGGTTGGGAAGATCCCCCGGAGGAAAAATGGCAACCAACTTCAGTATTCTTGTCTGAAGAATTCTGTAGACAGAAGAGCCTGGTGGGCTACAGTCCACAGGGTCTCAAAGAGTCAGGCATGACTGAAGTGACTTGGCACACATAATTTATGGTACAGGTCTGAAATCATGTTTATAACTTCCACCTCAAACAGCTGACCACGACTAATCATATATTCCACCCTTCTTTTCCACTTACCCCAAATAAAAAGGGGTAACATGTAATCATCTCCTGGGCCCAGGAGGATTTGAGGTGGCTTCATGTATACTTTGGCAAAATCCCAATATGCTTAGTTGTGTGATTTAATGGTGTACTATATGAAATGAAATATGTAAACAGGGGTATTACATTCATATGATTTCACTGAACTCCTGTGACTGACAACTATGCAATTTCATGGATACAAAGCAAATAAAATTCTTTCATATCTCGGTCCCATTAATGTTAAGCCTTTAGCATATGCTACGGGGGACGGTGAAAAGGGTTTGAAGGAGAGGATGTAATCATATGTAGCACTTTAAAATCCCTAAATATACACAATAAGTATCTAAGTCGTGTTTTTTATATGAGAGATAGATGAAGGTATTAGATAAGCCTTCATATTTCTATATGAGAGATATAAAGGATAATAAGCAAAATTGTATCTTCTAAATGAAAAAAAGTAAAACATGTTCAAAATGTGCTAGATCATCTCTTGTTGACTTAGCTTGATTTTCTTAGAGCCTAGTACATAATTAATCATAAAATAGTATTTGTTGAATAAAGGAATTAGTAGATGAATGGATGGTTAGAAAGATGTGTGGGGTTGGTGTTATTGGCAAATATCTACTCATTATAAAATATTACTTTTCTTTCTTTTGGAGCATAGAAGTATACTCTTAATGAGCTAGAGTTAGTAAGAAGATAAAAACACAGCATTTGGCATCAAAATGTCCTGAAGTCATGACAGTGCTTCTAAACTACTTCAGTGTGTGATGCTGAACAACATAGTGAATAGATGTGTAGAATAGAATGTAGGTATATATAGAATAGATATGTACCTCATTTTTCTCACGTGTTGTAGTTGAATTAGGGTGTTTTATGAATTTAATAGTGAAGTGATATAAAATGTTTGGAATATACTACATGATAATGTATATCAATTTTTTTTTGCATTTGCCTTTTATTTATTTATTTACTTTACAATATTGTTTTGCTTTTGCCACACATCAACATGAATCCGCCACAAGCGTACACGTGTTCCCAATCCTGAACCCCCCTCCCACCTCCCTCCCTATACGGGTCATCCCAGTGCACCAGCCCTCAGCATCCTGTATTCTGCATCAAACCTAGACTGGTGATTCATTTCTTATATGATATTATACATGCTCCAATGCCATTCTCCAAAATCATCCCACCCTCTCCCTCTCCCACAGAGTCCAAAAGACTGTTCTATACATCTGTGTCTCTTTNTCCTGTATTCTGCATCAAACCTAGACTGGTGATTCATTTCTTATATGATATTATACATGCTCCAATGCCATTCTCCAAAATCATCCCACCCTCTCCCTCTCCCACAGAGTCCAAAAGACTGTTCTATACATCTGTGTCTCTTTTGCTGTCTCGCATACAGGGTTATCGTTACCATCATTCTAAATTCCATATATATGCATTAGTATACTGTATGATTACTTTTACCACAGTCTTTTTTTATACTCTATTTTAAAATGAGATTGTATGATTTTTTTTGCTGTTGGAGTTTATGAGTTTTTTGAAATATATTTTGGATATTAACCCCTTCTATAGAGTTTGCAAATACTTCCTTCTATTCCATAGGCTCTCTTTTGATTTTGATAATCATTTCCTTTGCTGTGCAGAAAGAAGCCTTTTATTTCTGGTGTAACCCCACTTACTTATTTTTGCTTTTGTTACTTTGCTTTAGGTATCATATTAAAAAAAATCTTTGCCAAGACTAATGTCAGGGAGTTGTTTCCCTCTAGGAGCTTTATGGTTTGAGGTCTTATTTTTAATTAATGCTTTTCAATCCAATTTCATTCTGCTACATGTGGTTTTCCAGTTTTCCCAACACCATTTACTGAAGGTACTATTCTTTCTCCACTGACTTTTCTTGACTCCCTGGTCAAATATTCAATTCAGTTCAGTTGGTTGTTCATGTCCGACTGTTTGCAACCCAATGAATTGCAGCACGCCAGGCCTCCCTGTCCATCACCAACTCCTGGAGTTCACTCAAACTCATGTCCATCGAGTCGGTGATGCCATCCAGCCATCTCATCCTCTGTCATCCGCTTCTCCTCCTGCCCCCAATCCCTGTGTTGGTTGTTCATGTCCGACTGTTTGCAACCCAATGAATTGCAGCACGCCAGGCCTCCCTGTCCATCACCAACTCCTGGAGTTCACTCAAACTCATGTCCATCGAGTCGGTGATGCCATCCAGCCATCTCATCCTCTGTCATCCGCTTCTCCTCCTGCCCCCAATCCCTCCCAACATCAGGGTCTTTTCCAATGAGTCAACTCTTCGCATGAGGTGGCCAAAGTACTGGAGTTTCAGCTTTAGCATCAGTCCTTCCAATGAACACCCAGGACTGGTCTCCTTTAGGATGGATTGGTTAGATCTCCTTGCAGTCCAAGGTCTTTCTCCAGCACCACAGTTCAAAAGCATCAATATTAGTTACCCATATATGTGAGGGTTTATTTATGAGTTCTTGATTCTGTTCCATTGAGGGTTTATTTATGAGTTCTTGATTCTGTTCCATTGGTCTATTTATATATTTTATGCCAGTACCATATTGTTTTTTTTTACTATAGATTTGTCCCAAAGCTTGAAATCAGGAAGTATGAAGCCTTCAGCTTTGTTTTCCTTTTCAGGATTGTTTTGGCTGTTAGGGGTCTTTCGTGGCTCCATAAAAAATTCTAAGGTAGTTGTTCTGTCTCTGTGAATGATTTCATTGTAATTTTGATAAGGATTGCATTGAATCTATAGATAAATTTGGATTATGGACATTTAAACAATATTGTTTTTTTTCAACCCATGACCAGGGGGTATCTTTCCATTTATTTGTATCCTCTTTAATTTCTTCCATCAATGTGTTACAGTTTTCTGTGTGTAGCTCTTTCACCTCTTTGATTAAATTGATTCCTATGTATTTTTTTATTCTATTGTGAATGTAATTATTTTCTTTATTTCTGAATGGACAGTTTTCCAAAAAGATGTGTAAATAGCCAACAGATACATAAAAAATGCTCTGCATCACTAATAATCAGGAAAATGCAAATCAAAACTTCAGTGAGATCATCTCATACTAGTTAGAACAACTGTCACCAAAAAGACACAAAATAACAAGTATTGGCAAGAATATAGAGAAAAGTGAGCACTTGTCCACTGTTGGTAGAAATGCGAATTGGTACAGACACTATAGAGAACAGTATAGTGATTCCAAAAATATTAAAAGTAGAGCTACCATATGATCCAACAATCCTACTTCTTGATATCTCTCCAATGGAAATGAACTCAATGACTTGAAGAGGTCTCTTTATTCCCATCTTCACTGAAACATTTTTCATAATAGCCAAGATATGGAAACAACCTAAGGGTCTGTCAATAAATGAATAAAGAAGATGTGATACACACACACACACACACACACACACACACACACTAGAGTATTATTCAGCCATGAAAAAGAAGGAATTCTGCCATTCCTTCAACACAGATGAACCTTGAATTCATTATGCAAAGGGAAATAAGTCAGGCAGAGAAAGCGTAATACTATATGCTATCACTTAAAGGTGCAATCNACCTGTCTCTTATACACATCTAGATGTGTATAAGAGACAGGAGTATTATTCAGCCATGAAAAAGAAGGAATTCTGCCATTCCTTCAACACAGATGAACCTTGAATTCATTATGCAAAGGGAAATAAGTCAGGCAGAGAAAGCGTAATACTATATGCTATCACTTAAAGGTGCAATCTGAAAAAACCTAATTCATAGAAGCAGAATAGAATGGTGGTTACCAGGGTCTTTTGGGGTGGGGGGAATGGGGAAATGTCAATCAAAGCATAAAAACTTCCATGTATAAGATAAATAAGGTCTGGGGATCTAATTTACAGCATGGTTATTATAATTCTTCTCACCACAAAAATAAATGGTAATTATGTTACATGACTGAGGATTTTAGCTAACTCTTATCATGATAATGATTTTGCAGTATATAAGTATTAACATGTTGTACGTTTTAAATTTGTACTATGTCATATGTCAAATAGATCTCAGTAAAGTAGGAAAAAAATATTTTTTTTTCTGTCTAGGCATGATTATTACTTCCCTCTGCCACACACACACACACACACACACACACACACACACACACACCTGTGTATGTGCATGCAAAAAAACAGTACAGAAAAAACATAAGACCATCCTGAATTTGTGTCTTTGAAACTAACAAAATTTTTTAAATGAATCACTCCATAGAATGATTTAAAATTAGTTATAAGAGATTTCTTCTCCATGTTTATTTGCTCAAATCACTTTCTGCAATTTTCTGGGTGAAATTAATCTTCCCTCTCTGTGCTAATAAATTCTTCCTACTCTTCCAAATCCTTTATATCTCTTCAAAAAATACAGGGTACTTTGTGTCTCTTTTACTTTTCTGTTAAGTATCTTTTTAATTTATAGACCCCTCCCCAATCCAGCCTTTCTTCTGTTTTGAAAGATGACTTTTTAGCACAGTATACAAGAGTTTTGGGTTATATGCAAATTGTCATTTGAGAAAAGTGGAATATCCATTGTTTAGCTATCAAAGGCTTTTATAATTGATTAACTATTGTTAATTGTGGCTTTATGCATTTTTATTTGTGGCTTTTCTGAAGGCCTTCAGGAGCTGGAAAGATACAGCAACAGTAGAGATAAAATGTGCATGAAGTAAGCAAAGATCATAGAAAAATAACAAAGACAAAGCATTACTGCAAATTGGAACAAAACAAGAGTAGGTTTAGGCAAGAGAGTCATTCTGTTGTGCTTTTATTTTCATGTATCCCAATTTCAGTAAAAAGGAAAAAAAGAAGAATTTCTTTGAGTGCATGCATTATGGAAACAAGCAATGCATTTCACAATTGAGATGACTGAAGGTTTTGTTCCTAAGTCAGGGAGATCAGAAGGCTCTGGATCTCTCTGATGAAAGCTAGTTTTCTGTCATTACTTGACCTGTTCTACTTCATTATTTACCTGTGATGTGCCCTTGTTATGCAACTGAGTTTCAGCTTTTGTGTATGTATCTAAGACTTATAGAAAGATAACTCCTGATTAAAAGTTAACACAAAATTCTCTGTGACAAGCTGAACTTTAAATATACTTAAGGTCAATTGTGTGGGGAATTGATGTGGAAATTTTATTGCCAAGAAATGCTCCTAAGTGAGAGATTAAAAAAAAAATTCTTTAGTCCCTAATTTCATGTTCATTGTATTTTGTTTCTCAGTAGGTTCTTCTCAATGATTATTCTGAAACTTTCCATTAAAGAAAAATCAGCTTTGTCATTTTGCCCTTTTATTGCTCCTCTCCTTTTCTTCTTTCCATTATCTGTTTATTCTTGATGTAGATCTTGAATTTGAGCTAGAAATATCCCTATCACTTACACATTTCACATTAAGGAATCTAGATTTTGTGGAACATAAAGCTTATATAATTTGGAATGAGATGACTCTTTAAAGAAAAATTCTGTAAATTTATCATGACCAGACAGCTTTGGAAAGGACCTGAAGTTTCAGTTCATGTTAAATCTTCCCGTTATCATTAATCCATTCCAGACTTTTTCTTCCCTTCCATTGATTTCTCATTATAAGTTTATTGGAGAACAACATGTAACAGGGCTTTGGCTATTGTTATTCAGTACCGTATTTTCACCAACTATGAAGCAGCCAATTGTGTGGAGAATCAGCTGTGACTTGGTAGAAACTCTCAGAGATAAAATTCTTATCAATGGACATCTGTCACTGACTAGAATTGACACTAGATGAGATTCTGAGCCATATAGGCCATTGTTTAGCAGTGCAATTTTCACTTTGAAAGAGAAGAAGCTGAAGATAGAGAGGCATGGATAAAGAGAATTGACATTATAGGAAACCAGTTTTATATTTATTATGGAGAAAAATAATATAAAAATGAAAAGGAAATTTAAGCAATTATTGATCGTTACTTAAAAGATATATCAACTTATTTACTTATAATTAGTCCATCTTTAATACTCCTTTGCATACTGCTGGAGAAGCAGTTTGAAGTAATGGAAAAACTGCAAGCTTTGAAATTATACCGACCTCAAAGAAAACCTTGATTCTGACACTTCACATATGATGATATACTTCACTGTATCAAATATGAAGAGGAGAATGATGTTGTTGATAGAACATTATTATATTTATGTGTGCACATACAAGTACTGTGTAAATCAGCCATCATTTTCATTATTAAATATATGTAATAGGTATATAGTAACAGGGAAAGGAGTACATCAAGGCTGTATATTGTCACCCTGCTTATTTAACTTGTATGCAGAATACATCATGAGAAACGCTGGGTTGGATGAAGCACAAGCTGGAATCAAGATTGTCGGGAGAAATATCAATGACCTTAGATATGCAGATGACACCACCCTTATGTCAGAAAGCAAAGAAGAACTAAAGAGCCTCTTGATGAAAGTGAAAGAGAAGAGTGAAAAAGTTGGCTTAAAGCTCAACATTCAGAAAACTAAGATCATGGCATCTAGTTCCATCACTTCATGGGAAATAGATGGGGAAACAGTGGAAACAGTGACAAATTTTATTTTCTTGGGCTCCAAAATCACTGCAGATGGTGACTACAGCCATGAAATTAAAAGACACTTAGTCCTTGGAAGAAAAATTATGACCAGCATAGACAGCACTTGTAAAAGAATGAAACTAGAACACTTTCTAACACTATACACAAAAATACACTCCAAATGGATTAAAGATCTAAACATAAGACCAGAAACTATAAAACTCCTAGAGGAGAACATAGGCAAAACACTCTCCGACATAAATCACAGCAGGATCCTCTATGACCCACCTCCCAGAATATTGGAAATAAAAGCAAAAATAAACAAATGGAACATAATTAAACTTAAAAGCTTCTGCACAATGAAGGAAACTATAAGCAAGGTGAAAAGACAGCCTTCAGAATGGGAGAAAATAATAGCAAATGAAGCAACTGACAAACAACTAATCTCAAAAATATGCAAGCAACTTATGCAGCTCAATTCCAGAAAAATAAATGACCCAATCAAAAAATGGGCCAAAGAACTCAATAGACATTTCTCCAAAGAAGACATACAGATGGCTAACAAACACATGAAAAGATGCTCAACATTACTTATTAGCAGAGAAATGCAAATCAAAACCACAATGAGGTACCATTTCATGCCAGTCAGAATGGCTGAGATCCAAAAGTCTACAAGCAATAAATGCTGGAGAGGGTGTGGAGAAAAGGGAACCCTCTTACACTGTTGGTGGGAATGCAAACTAGTACAGCCACTATGGAGAACAGTGTGGAGATTCCTTAAAAAACTGGAAATAGAACTGCCTTATGACCCAGCAATCCCACTGCTGGGCATACACACCGAGGAAACCAGAATTGAAAGAGACACGTGTACCCCAATGTTCATCACAGCACTGTTTATAATAGCCAGGACATGGAAGCAACCTAGATGTCCATCAGCAGATGAATGGATAAGAAAGCGGTGGTACATATACACAATGGAGTATTACTCAGCCATTAAAACAGAATACATTTGAATCTGTTCTAATGAGGTGGATGAAACTGGAGCCTATTATACAGAGTGAAGTAAGCCAGAAAGAAAAACACCAATACAATATACTAACGCATATATGTGGAATTTAGAAAGATGGTAATGATAACCCTGTATGCAAGACAGCAAAAGAGACACAGATGTTTAGAACAGTCTTTTGGACTCTGTGGGAGAGGGAGACGGTGGGATGATTTGAGAGAATGGCACTGAAACATGTATAATATCATATATGAAATGAATTGCCATTCCAGCTTTGATGCATGATACTGGATGCTTGGGACTGGTGCACTGAGATGACCCAGAGGAATGGTATGGGGAGGGAGGTGGGAGGAGGGTTCAGGATGGGGAACACGTGTATGCCTGTGGCGGATTCATGTTGACGTATGGCAAAACCAATACAATATTATAAAGTAATTAACCTCCAATTAAATAAATTTATATTTTAAAAAAAAGCAGAGACATTACTTTGCCCACAAAGGTTCATCTAGTCAAAGCTATGGTTTTTCCAGTAGTCATGTATGAATGTGAGAGCTGCACTATAAAGAATGCTGAGCACCGAAGAATTGATGCTTTTGGACTGTGGTGTTGGGGGAGACTCTTGAGAGTCCCTTGGACTGCAAGGAGATCCAACCAGTAAATCCTAAAGGAAATCAGTCCTGAACATTCATTGGAAGGACTGATGTTGAAGCTGAAACTCCAATACTTTGGCCATCTGATTCTAAGAGCTGACTCATTTGAAAAGACCCTGATGCTGGGAAAGATTGAGGGCAGGAGGAGAAGGGGACGACAGGATGAGATGGTTGGATGGCATCACCGACTTGATGGACATGAATTTAAACAAATTCCGGGAGTTGGTGATGGACAGGGATACCTGACATTCTTCAGCCCATGGTGTCGCAAAGAGTTGGACACATTTGAGTGACTAGACTGAACTGAATTGATAATCTTTTATGTGTGAAGTATTTTTCAAAAGGATTTTGCATTTATTATAATCTTGGTAATAATTGTAAGTAGTCAGGTATTAACCAATGTATCTTTCTTTCACTTCTTACACTCTACACCTTGACCTAGAGAACCACATTCCATCACTTTTCCCTCCAAAAGTTGCATATTAACACCTGTTAATTATCCCTATTTGAGATTTAGATTTTCAAAAAAGCCTGATCCAAGTCACAGTTTTTCCATTTCCTTAAGCATTTTTCTGTTGAAAATCATGAGCAAGCTTGAACAAAGTTTAATTGGGCTAAATGATACCAAAAGGGAATTTATTCGAAGTCTTACTGAAAAGATAGTTTGGAACACAGAACAATAAGTACCTCAGTCATAACACATGTAGAAATGAGAGGTCTTTAGAGGATTGTTCTCAACACAAAGCAAAATCGTGACCTTGCCCTAAGACAAAATCTACTACAAATAAATACATTTCATTCAAGTATTTCTTTACCTCAACAGCAAAAAGTAGTGTATTGTCCTTATTTTAAGTGTCTGTTTCTTTGGGCTTCACCATGGCTCAGTGTTAAGAACCTGCCTGCAGTGTAGGAGACACAGTTTCGATCCCTGGGTTGGGAAGATGCCCTGTAGGAGGAAATGTCAACCCACTCCAGTATTCTTGCCTGTGAAATCTCACGGACAGAGAAGCCTAGTGGGCTATAGTCCAAAGGGCTGGAAAGAGTCAGACATGACTGAGCACACAGAGCACATTTCTTTCTAGTTTTTCATTAACAAATCTGCCCTTCTTTTCTAAATGGAATGACAGCCTGGGTCTATGAGCACTAAAACTTTGGACCAAATGTATGAATCGATCAAAGGTCCCAGTCAAGAGGACTGGTGATATCTTGAGCGTACTGAGAAGCCAAAAGACTGTATTATCGATATGGTTCAAAATGGTATTAAGAGGAACTGAACTTGAGGCCTCTAAACTAGCATTATTTACTCATGCCTGATGCAAAACAGAGCAAGGAGTCTGGCATCTCTGCCTTGTGATTCTTTTTGCTATTGCAAGTTTAATAACACATTTCCTTCTTTCTCATGCCTGAGTAATATTCCATCACACACACACACACACACACACACACACACACACATGTGTATATATATCTCACATCTTCTTTATCCATTCATCATTTGACAAACCCTAAGGTCGTTTCTGTATCTTGGCCATTGTAAATAAAACCACAGTAAATATTGGAGTATAGATATCTTTTTGATATCTTGTTTTCGTTTTCTTTGGATATATACCCAGAAGTGGAATTATGATATCACTTAAAAATAAAATCTAAAAAAGATGAACCTGTAGAAAAAGAATGTAGAATGATGGTTACCAGGGCCTGGGGGGTGGGTGGAATGGGAGAAATTGGTAGACTTCGGTCTAACACACTTTCAGTTAAAGGATGAATAAGTTCTAGGGATCTAATGCACAGTATTGTGATTTTTATTTAATAAGACTGTATTGCTGTATTGTAACTGTGAAAGCCTCCATTTTCAAATGTGAAAATTTGTAAGAGGCTAGATCTTAAATGTTATCACCACAAAAACAAAGGAAAATCATGTGACAAATTGAACTGTTAGCTAACATTATGGTGGTAATATTGCAGTGTATATGTGTCTAATTAACATGCATTGCACCTTAAAAAAATCAGTACCTCTAAAACCACAACAAAATCAACATGTATATTTGCCTGCGAGAACAACAAAAGTTTTGGTTTTTTTCCCCTTTTACTCAATACACAAATACTTAGAAAGCTGAAACACTGGAAAAGCTCAGTTTATTTTTATATAGGCCTTTAGGACTAAATGTCCTTCTCCTTTGATCATTTAATCCTTGTGTCAGCAGACCTTTCTTGGTTAAAAGCTAAGCCAATGTGGGTCAGGGCAAGGGCAGCCAGAGTTCCCTATTTTTTATGCTTACTGAGGCCTGTCCTGCCTGATCCAGTTTAAAACCTACTGCAAAATAAACTGCTGCAACCCAATAAGTTCAATTCCTCACGTGACATACGTGCATTGAAACCTGATGCCCACCCTCCTCCCTGCCCAGGCTTTGTTAGAAGCCTGATTTATTTTTTTTCGTCTCTAAATATCAGGTCAAAATTTCAAAGCAAAGATCCAAAATGTTGAGATAATAGGTGGTTGATGAATAGCATTCTTATTTCCTGTACCCAAGTTAGGAACTAGTTAAGAGGCAGGCAAAAAAATCAAAAAGATTAATCCAAATACAAGTGTAGTTTATTACTGGTGACATCTACAGAGGGATCCTAAAGCTCTTTGTGATTTAGAAAAACTTAAATAGTCATAAAGAAGCTTAGATATGGTAGAGCCAAGCATATACATATTACTGATGGAATTGAAACTATAAAACTCCTAGAAGAAAATATTGGAGGCAAGCTCTTTGACGTTGATCATGGAACAGTTTTGGGGATCTGACACCAAAAGTACAGGCAACAAAAGCAAAAATAAACAAGAGGGACTGTGTCATAACTAAAACATTTCTGCACAGCAAAGTTTACAATAAACAAAAAGAAAAGGCAGCCTGCAGAATGGGAGAGAATATTTGCAAACATGTATCTGACAATGGGTTAATATCCAAAATGTATAAGGAACACTTACAACTCAACTGCAAAAATAAAACAAATTCCCTAATAACCCAGCTGAAACATGGGCAAAGGATCTGAATAGACATTTTTCCAAAGACATACAATTGTCCAACAAGTATATTAAAAGGTGCTCAACTTCATTAATCATCAGGGACATGCCAAGTCAAAACCACAATGAGATATCACCTTATACCTTTGGGATGATTACCACTTAAAGGACAAGAGATAACAAGTATTAGTGAGCATATGGAGAAAAGGGAACCCTTGCACTTGTGGTAAGAATATTAATTGGTGCAGAACCTATGGAGAACCATATGGTGGTTCCTCAAAAATTTAAAAAAGAACTACTAGATGATTCAGCAATCCTACTTCTGTGTATATATACAAAGTAAATAAAAATCACTCTCTTGAAGAGAGAGCTACATTGCCACAGTCCTTGTGGCATTATTCATAATAGGTAAGATATGAGAAGTTAAATGTCTATCAACAGGTGAATGGATAAAGAAAATATGTTGTATATATACAACAGAATATTATTCACTCATAAAAAGAAGGAAATACTGCCATTTGTGACGACATGGATAAACCTGGGGCATTATGCAAAGTGAAATAAGGAAAGGGAAAGAAGACACATATTGTATGATATCACTTATATGTGGAATCTTTTTTTAAAAAATGCTGAACTCATAATAATAGAGGCTAGATTGGTGATTAACAGAGGCTAAGGGAAAAAGGGGAGATGAAAAGAAAAAAAAGAAAGTACAATGGTGATTGCCAGGGACTGGAAGGAGGGCTTATGGGAAGTTACTGCTTAATGGATGCAGAGTTTCAGTTTTGCAACATTACAAGACTTTTGGAGGTAGGCAGGTGATGGCTGTACAACAACATGAATATATTTAATAACACTGAACTATATACTTATAATGGTTAATACAGTTAATTTTACATTGTTATTTCATCATAATAAAAAAATGGAATTAGAAAGTAGTATCAACTGAAAAGTTGTCAGGTGACATTCTGATTTCATATTATTGTGAAATATATTTTTCTGACTGCTAATTAAATTCATAAGTATACTGAAATAACTATGAGCCTTATCTTTTGAGAGCATACTGCTGCTGCTACTGCTGCTAAGTCACTTCAGTCGTGTCCGACTCTGTGACCCCATAGACGGCAGCCCACCAGGCTCCCCTCTCCCTGGGATTCTCCAGGCAAGAACACTGGAGTGGGTTGCCATTTCCTTCTCCAATGCATGAAAGTGAAAAGTGAAAGTGAAGTTCCTCAGTCGTGTCGACTCTTAGCGACCCCATGGACTGTGGCCCACCAGGCTCCTCTCTGTCCATGGGATTTTCCAGGCAAGAGTGCTGGAGTGGGGTGCCATTGCCTTCTCCATTGAGAGCATAAACACTACTTAAAATGTTGCTAGGGAGAGAAATTGTTGTTTTTGTTTAGCGGGTAAGTCTTGTCCAACTCTTTGCAACCCCACAGATTGTAGCCTGCCAGGCTCCTCTATCCATGGGATTCTCCAGGCAAAAATATGGAGCGGGTTGTCATTTCCTTCTCCAGGGGGTCTTCCTGACTCTGGGATCGAACTGACATCTGTGTCTCCTGCATTGGCAAGTGGATTCTTTACCACTGAGCCACCAGGGAAGTCCTTGGAGAGAAAACAAACTGGTAAATTAAAAATCTTCAGAAAACATAGAAAGAGGCTAAAAGTACCCCATTTGGGAAAAGATTCTGTGAATTTTAAATGAAGAAAAAACTTATTTTAGAGTAGTAAATTTGGAAAGTTGTACATTTGGTTAAATGTCTTACAGGAAATTGATATTTGGCCACTTGACCCACCCCCACCCCTTTAGCTCACTATGTTTCAGCAACACACACCTCTGCCCCTTACTCAAATAGATCCAGTCCTTGTTTGATTTTTCCTTTGAGATATTTTTTTCTCTTTTTTTCACCTGAAAAGTTCCTATGTATCCTTCAAGTCACAGTGAATTACTCAGAGCCGGTATTATTCATTTTTAATATGCAAAGAGCATAATAAATGTTAAAATATCATGAAGAATACTAAAACATATTGAACAAGCAAGATACATTTGCAGCAAGTTTAGCAAACGTTTAACATCTTTATAAGAAATTTAAATATATTTAATTATATAAATTTGTAAGAAACACTAAGACCCTTAATTTAAAATTGTTAGAAATAGGAAAGTAATGGAACTTCCCTGGTGGTCTGATGGTTAGGATGCCACACTTTTGCTGCAGGAGGCATGGTTCAATCCCTGGTTGGGAACAAAGATCCCGCATGCTATGCAGTGCAGCAAAAATAAATAAAGCAAAATAAGAAAGCAACCTAGAAGAAGTACAGTGGTAATAAATAAGAAAACTATTCAATCTTTTAATCAAAGATAAGTATATTAAAGATCAGTGAGATTTCAATTTTCTCCTATTAAATATCAAAGAATTTGTAAAATACTAATGCTCATGCTGATGAAGATATAATGAGAAAGATATTTTATATGCCATAAGAGACTAACAAAAGAATTTTGTTGATATTAATCAAGGGTCTTAAATATATCTTAACCTGTGATTCAGTTATTTGACTTTCAAGAATTTGTTCCATAAAGAAAAGAGAAATGAACAGAGCATATTTATAATAGTGAAAAATTGGAGATGGTCTCAGTGGACAGTCTTCAGAGCCAAAGCAGAATCTGTACAAAAATTATGTGTTCTGCCAATCTTACATTTCAGAACAAATGAAACAAAGGAATATTGGGGAAATTTTTACCAGATTGCATTTTTAAAATATATGGATTACTAATTATTCAGAATACTATAATTGCTAATTATAGAATTATTGCTGGACCTTTTAAAAAAATCTACTGGCTCTAATGGGCTTTCTAGAGTGAATTCATGCATAATTTAAGGAAGTGAAGAAAATATTGGTTAGTTTTAAAATAGTCTGACAGCTTTTCTAGAAATCAATATCAAAATTTAAGAAGGTGAAGGATTTTTTATTCAATCTCTTCTTAATATCAATCTAAATGGTTAGGTTGATTAATACCTTGTGGGCAGAAGGGAAACAATATAAGTTATATTTAATTTATGGATTATTATATCAATTCATCTGCATGTCCCTCTGCTACTTTGAAAATTTTCTTCTTTCTTCTCTCTTTTCAAAGAGCATACTGTATAAGTTCAAAAGCCAAGAAGACTGTTGTGTTTTCTGTCTATACAGCATATCATGAATTAAAGAATCATTGAAGACTGCTTTTTCTTACAATAAAGAGGGAATAAAATATAAAGAGAAGAGAAGAAAACATAAACTAACAACTGAATGGCTTTAACCAGCATTATTTCCATGGATGTTTTTGGTTGAGTGCAGTATGCTTTTTTTATATATTATCAGCTTGAATAAAAGGAATTCTTATATAATTGAAAAAGAACTAAGTATTTTCTCTCAAAACGACAGATTCATAGATTATGCATCAAAGAAATAGCAGTAGTTGTGGAAGTCTGAAATACAGTATTTAATGTGTTTCCTAGAAGATGAAGTGATGTTAAATGATAACTCTACCTATAGTTAATTGCTTTTTTTCTGAAATTCTCTCTCTGATTTGCCCCCATGTTAGGTCATTATCACTAGTGACTCAGATGGTAAAGAATCTGCCTGCAGTGCAGGAGATCTGGGTTCAATGGCTGGGTTGGGAAAATCAGCTGGAGAAGGAAATGGCAACCTACTCCAGTGCTCTTGCCTGGAGAATCCTTTGGATAGAGGAGCCTGATGGGCTATAGTCCATGTGGTCGCAAAGAGTTGGACTTGACTGAGCAACTATAACACTTTCTACTCCCACTTAGGACATCAACAAAGTGGATTTACATACTAATTTCTGTGACAGTATCTGTGATTGGCTTGCTCTGTCCACTAATAATTAAAATGGCACCCATTCTGTTCCCAAAGGGATCAGTTAATTTGTTCTGCCTCCATTACCATAGATTGTGCCATTTATCCCAGTCAGCCATTCTACAGTCAGCATCACTGATCACAGGAGAAATTGGATCAGAGAAGAAAATGAAATGGAACAAGAGAGGAAAAATCTCTCAAAGCATCATGCATTTCCCATCAGCAAAGATGGTTTTATCATTCAGAGGACAGAGCTCCCTTATGTCTTCCCAGGTGTTTGGGGCTTCCCAGGTGGAGCTAGTGGTAAGGAACCTGCACACAAGTGCAGGAGACATAAGAGACTCGGGTTTGATCCCTTGGTCGGGAAGATCTCCTGGGAGGAAAGGCAACCCACTCCAGTATTCTTGCCTGGAGAATACTGTGGACAGAGGAGCCTGGCGGGCTCCAGTCCATAGGGTTGCATAGAGTTGGACACGACTGAAGTGACTTAGCAGCAGCAGCAACTCCCTTTTGTCTACTCCCAGCGTAGGTTGTTTCAGTCAACCCAAGGTACCTCCATAGTATCCCCAAAAAATGCTTCTTGAGTAAAACTTTGCAATTCCATTTTGAAATTTCTTTCATATTTATGTCAAAACTCAGACACTGTGTTGATACAAATGATTCAGACTCTGGAGATTCGGGTTATGGCAGTTTACACAGTAGATAAACCAAGAATCATGCTGAGAAGCTTTTGATTCAACAGTAGCAATGCTGCAATTCCTTTCACATCTCCCCACAAAGAAGGGAAATAGGATTCCAGGTCATCTCCAGTCCCACAAAGCGAGTCATGCAAAGCATTGTCTGAAGTGTCTAGGGAAAGGTACCTACTGGGCCACTTTCCCTCTCTGAACCACACACAGATTAAAAAAAATTTTTTTTAACTGAATGAAAGATTCTTTAAATCCTATAGTTCTTTAAAATTTTTCAGGTATAATCCCATAATAACACTCCTCCACCCCTATATCACCCCTCATTCCTTCTCTCTCCCTACTTATGACCACTAGTTTGTTCTCTATATTTATGAGTCTGCCTCTTTATTATTTTATTCACTAGTTTGTTGTGTTTCTTAGATTCCACGTGTAAGTGATATCATACAGTATTTGTCTTTCCCTGTCTAACTTATTTCATTTAACATAAAGCCTTGAAGTCCATCTCTGTTGCTTCAGATGGCAAAGTTTCATTCTTTGTTATGCTTGAGTAGTATTCCACTGTGTGTGTGTGTTTATATATCACTTTTTCTTTATCCATTCATTTGTCGACAGACATTTAGGTTGCTTTCATGCCTTGGTAATTGTAAATAACGCTGTGATGAACACTGGGGTGCAAGTATCCTTTTGAATTAGTGGTTTTGTTTCTTTTGGATGTCTGTCCAGGAGTAGAATTGCTGGGTCAGATGTTAGTTCTGTTTTTTAGGGTTTTTTTTTTTTTTTTAGAAACCTCCATACCATTTCCCACAGTGGCTGCACCAATTTGCATTCCCACCAATAGTGTACTAGGGTTCCCTTTTCTACCCATCCTTACCAGCATTCCTTATTTGTATTCTTTGTGATGATAGCCATTCTGACAAGTGTGAGATGATACTTCATTATCATTTTGATATGTATTTCCCTGATGGTTATCTTTTCTTGTGACTGTTGGCCATCTGCATGTCCTCTTTGGAAAAATGTCTATTTATTTCTTCATCCCATTTTTAATTGGGTTGTTTATTTTTTGAAGTTGAGTTTTATTGACTGTTTACATATGTTGGATATTAATCCCTTTTGGTCATATCATTTGCATGATATCATATCGTCTTCTCCCTTTCAGTAGGGTGTGTTTTCATTTTGTCAGTGGTTTCCTTTGCTGTGCAAAAGCTTTCGAGACCATATTTGACAGACCCACAGCTCTCATGCTAAAAGCATTTCCTCTAAGATCAGGACCAAGACAAGGATGTCCAATCTTGCCACTTTTACTCAACATAGTTTTGGAAGTCACAGCCATAACAATCAGAGAACAAAAAAGAAATAAAAGAAATCCAAATTGGAAAAGAAGTAGTTTGCAGATGGTTTGGTACTATACATAGAAAATGCTAAAGATGTGACCAGAAGACTATTGGAGCTCATCAATGAATTGGATAAAGTTTCAGGATACAAAATTAATGTACAAAAGCTGTTGCATTTCTGTATACTAACAATGAACTCAGTTCAGTTCAGTTTAGTCACTCAGTCATGTCTGACTCTTTGTGACCCCATGAACCACAGCACGCCAGTCCTCCTTGTCCATCACCAACTCCCAGAGTCCACCCAAACCCATGCCCATTGTGTCGGTGATGCCATCCAGCCATCTCATCCTCTGTTGTCCCCTTCTCCTCCTGCCGTCAATCTTTCCCAGCATCAGGGTCTTTTCAAATGAGTCAGCTCTCTGCATAAGGTGGCCAAAGTATTGGAGTTTCACCTTCAACATCAGTTCCTCCAATGAACACCCAGGACTGAATCTTCTTTATGATGGACTTGTTGGATCTCCTTGCAGTCCAATGGACTTTCAAGAGTCTTATCCAACACCACAGTTCAAAAGCATCAGTTCTTTGGCACTCAGCTTTCTTCACAGTCAAACTCTCACATCCATACATGACCACTGGAAAAACCATAGCCTTGAGTAGACAGACCTTTGTTGGCAAAGTAATGTTTCTGCTTTTCAATATGCTATCTAGGTTGCTCATAACCTTCCTTCCAAGGAGTAAGCGTCTTTTAATTTCATGGCAGCAACCACCATCTACAGTGATTTTGGAGCCCAGAAAAATAAAGTCAGCCACTGTTTCCACTGTTTCCCCATCTATTTGCCATGAAATGATGGGACTGGATGCCATGATCTTAGTTTTCTGAATGTTGATCTTTAACCCCTTTTTCACTCTCCTCTTTCACTTTCATCAAGAGGCTCTTTAGTTCTCTTTTGCCTTCTGCCATAATAGTAGTGTCATCTGCATATCTGAGGTTATTGATATTTCTCCCTGCAATCTTGATTCCAGCTTGTGTTTCTTCCAGCCCAGGGTTTCTCATGATGTACTCTGCATATAAGTTAAATAAGCAGGGTGTCAGTATACAGCCTTGATGTACTCCATTTCCTATTTGGAACCATTCTGTTGTACCATGTCCAATTCTAACTGTTGCTTCCTGACCTGCATACAGGTTTCTCAAGAGACAGGTCTGGTGATCTGGTATTCCCATGTCTTTCAGAATTTTCCATAGTTTATTGTGATCCACACAGACAAAGGCTTTGAACTATCAGTTAGCAAAATTAATGAAACAATTCCATTTACCATTGCATAGAATAGAATAAAATACCTAGGAATAATCCTACTTAAGGAGAGAAAAGACATGTACTCTGAAAACTGTAAGATGCTGATGAAAGAAATTGAAGGGGACACAAACAGAGGGAAAGATATAATGTGTTCTTGGATTGGAAGAGTTAATAGAGTTAAGACCACGATAATACCCAAACTGATCTATGGATTCAGTGCAATCCCTATGAAATATCAATGGCATCTTTCATAGCACTATAGCAAATAATATTTAAAATTTGCATGGAAATACAAAAGATGCTGAGTAACCAAAACAATCTTGAGAAAGAATAATTGAGCTGGAGAAATCATGCTCACTGACTTCAGACTATATTACAGTGCTACAGTAATCAAAACAGTATGGTATTGGCACAAAACAGATACATAGATCAATGGAATAGGATAGAAAGTCCAGAGATAAACACACGCACTTGTGGTCACCTAATCTATGACAAAGGAGGCAAGAATATACAATGAAGATAAGACAGACTCTTCAGTAAGTGGTGCTGGGAAGATTGGACAACTGCAGGTAAAAGAATGAAATTAGAACATTCTCTAGCATCATATACAAAATAAACTCAAAATGAATGAAAGACCAAAATTTAAGACTGAATGCTATAAAACTCTTAGAGAAAAACATAGGCAGAACACTCATTGACATAAATCACAGCAATATTTTTTTGATCTGTTTTCTAAAGCAAGGGGAAAAAATAAACAAGTGGAACCAAATTAAATTTTAAAGCTTTCATATACAGATTTTATTCATAAAATAAATGAATTTTATTTATTTATTTAATTTTATCAGTAGTTGAATCTACCTGGTTGTCTTTTTTTTTTTTTAATTTTACTTTACAATATTGTGTTGGTTTTTGGTGGGAGGGGGGTTCAGGATTGGTTGTCTTTTTAAAGAAGACTTTAAAGTGGACAAGAGCCTCAGATAAATCCTCAGAGTAACTTGACTGTTTGAGAAGTACATCAGAACTGAGAATTTTCCAAAGCACCACATTCTCAGTTTTCAATTACTTTTGAAAAACCATCAAATATCTCCTGGGATATACATACCTTGGGCTGTTTCTTATCACTAATACCACTGTAGGTTTATAGCAGTCATTCTTTCTCAGTGTATGGTCCCCAAAATTAGTACTGTTAAATGTGCACCTTGTTCTTCTTAAAATTACATAGTACTTGTTAAATTAGATATTTAAATGCAATGGGATGTAAGCACTGCAAACAAAAAAAAGTAAAAAGCAACAACAAGGACAAAAACAAAAACCCTTTGTTTAATGTTCGTAGCAGCTTTTATGACTTTTTTTTTTTTTCAGAATAGGTCTTGCAAGATTCAGTAGTGTCACCTAAAATTTCCCCCATTATAGCCAGTGACAGACTGGGCAGGTAGTGTATACTGATGTTTTAATCATTGGAAGAAGCACATGGAATCAGTCCTGTGCTAAAATAATTATTTCCAGAAATATATTTTTCTATTCAAATTACAGCAATAAGAGGAAATGAGGCAAGTCTTTGGTTAGGTTATATAAGCTACAATTAGTGTTAGTAACTATTAAATGAACACCCTTCACAGACAAATAGGCATTAGAGTATAATAAATCATTTATGTCACTTAGTCTAGAAAAGAGAGTGGCAGCAATTTAGGCTCTAAGACCGTTTTTTTTTTTTTTTGTTGTTGTTGTTGTTGTTGTTTTACTGTTGGTGGTCAGATATTTAGAGAAAATTATCTTGCAACTCTCAAAAATTATGTATGAATGAACAGATTATATACCTGTTGCAACAGCACAAAGACATGATGTTTTTCAATGGAATGAGACCTACATACATGCAAGCAAACTATTAGATTCTCCTCATACACACATTCATATTTACATTTAAAAGTTTCTGGGTAGTATGTGCAATTCTAATAGGTAATTAAAGGAATAATGAAGTTTTACATCCAGAGTATAAAAATAGCACCATGAGGGTTAAGCAAGTCAAGAGACAGCCCTGAAGCTCTGTGTTATTAAATGTCTGGTTCTGTGTGATTAGGGTAGATACATGCAGTCATATTACCTGTTATCATTATAAAATGACAGCAGAGATTAGGGATTTCAGTTTATGGCTAATAAAAATACATCTCTTAAAAGTAAAAGTCTGTTATTTTTCTTCAAATTTTTTAACTTTCATAGCACAGAAATCATCTCTATTTTGCCTCTTTGAGAATCCCTCATCACATCTCCATGAGCACTGCACTTGTTAAGAAGCTCTCCTTAAAAAGTTTTTCAAGTTTATTTAATATTACAGCATCTTCCAAAAAGCAAAAAATTTCATCTAAAATGAATCAATGGTTTATGTCACTTCTTATTCACAATGGAATTTATGCACTTGGAAGGGATTGAATATAGAAGAGTATGTGTTGAACTTTGTCTCTTTCAATTAACATTTGAGATTTGAAGGATTAGAAAAATAAATACGTTCTTTTATATATTTCTCAAGGAAAATGTATAAAGAGAAATCAAACTTCTAGTCTTCCCTTTCAAACAAGCTTCATCTCTATTTCTGTAAAGCATGGAACTGCAATTCTCTCTATTATACACGCTTAAAAGCTCATAGTCACCTTGCGTTTTTCACACTGGTCATGCACTAGGATCTGAGGAGATAAAGTAGCAAACAAAAGAGCACTTTGGTAGCCAGTCACCAAGATGTCCCTCAACCATTCTCTTCTCCTGGTATCTGTACCCTTGTATAGTCCCCTCTCATTTTGAATTATGACTGACCTATGTGACCAATAGGATGTTATAAAAGTAGCAGTGTGAGACTTCTGACCTAGATTATAAAAAAAATTACAGCTTCTGCCTTAGGCTCTTCAGCTGCTCACTCTGGGGAACGCTAGTCACCACAATATGAAGACATACAAGCTGACTTATAGAAAAGCCTTTGAGGGGAGCAGTTGATGCTTCCTGCCAATAGCCAGCACTACCTTGTCAGCCATGTGACTGAGCCACCTTGGGAGTGGGTGGTTCAACCCTGGGTGAGCCTTCAGATAACTGCAGCCTTGACTAGCAGCTACCCATAACTTCTGAGATACCCCAAGACAGAATCCCATCCCCCAGCTAAATCAACTCCCAAATTTCTGATCCTCAGGAATTTTAAGAGACAATATACATGTATTGCTGTTTTATGTCACTAACTTTTAGAGTACTTTGTTACATATAACCCTTACCCACCATCTAATCTGCTGCCAAATATTAGAAATGCCACCTCCATATCTCACATGATCCCTTCTTTGCCATTCCCTTCATTAGTACCATGGTTAAGAACTTTATAATTTCTCCATTTTACTATCACTCTTGCTCCCCAAGTGATAATGATGAGCCTACCCTTTCATTTCTTCACAACACTGTTGAGTTAGTGTGCTAAAATTTTAGCCCTGATTGTTTCATTCCTCTGATGAAAAGCTATGAATAGTTGCCTACTTACAAAATTGAGACCCAGTTCTTCACTTTTGTACATAAAACCCTTGTACACAATATTTTTTTCAGCTTAGCTAACATGTTAGCTTGTATTTGCCCAATGCCAGAACCAAACTGACTGTAAGTCTTGCTTATATATTTTTTCTTATGCTCTTCTCTCTCCAAATAGTCCCTCCTTATCCATTGTTGGCTACCAAAGTGATGCACAGATTCAGTGTAATCTCTTTCAAAATCCCAGATACCTTTTTTTTAAATAAAAAAGTTGATCCTGAAATTCATATGAAATTTTAGAGATTCAGTTCAATTCAGTTCAGCTGCTCAGTCATGTCCAACTCTTTGTGACTCCATGGACTGTAGCATGCCAGGCCTACCTGTCCATCACTAACTCCCACAGTTTCCTCAAACTCATGTCCATTGAGTCAGTTATGCCATCCAACCATCTCATCCTCTGTCATCCCTTTCTCCTCCTGCCTTCAATCTTTTCCAACATCAGGGCCTTTTCAAATAACTCAGTTCTTTGCATCAAGTGGCCAAAGTATGGAGTTTCAGGCTCAACATCAGTCCTTCCAATGAATATTCAGGACTGATTTCCTTTAGGATGGACTGGTTTGATCTCCTTGCAGTCCAAAGGACTCTCAGGAGTCTTCTCCAATACCACAGTTCAAAAGCATCAATTCTTTGGCTCTCAGCTTTCTTTATAGTCCAACTCTCACATCCATACATGACCACTGGACAAACCATGACCTTGACTAGACAGACCCTTGTTGGCAAAGCAATGTTTCTGCTTTTAATATGTTGTCTAGGTTGGTCATAACTTTTCTTCCAAGGAGTAAGCGTCTTTTAATTTCATGGCTGCAGTCACCATCTGCAGTGATTTTGGAGCCCCCCAAAATAAAGTCTGCCACTGTTTCCACTGTTTCCCTATCTATTTGCCATGAAGTGATGGGACCGGATGCCATGATCTTAGGTTTCTGAATGTTGAGTTTAAGCCAATGTTTTCACTCTCCTCTTTTATTTTCATCAAGAGGTTATTTAGTTCTTCTTCACTTTCTGCCATAAGGGTGGTATCATCTGCATATCTGAGGTTATTGATATTTCTCCTGGCAATCTTGATTCCAGCTTGTGCTTCATCCAGCTCAACGTTTCTCACGATGTACTCTGCATATAAGTTAAATAAGCAGGGTGACAATATACAGCCTAGACGTACTCTTTGTCCTATTTGTAACCAGTCTGTTGTTCCATGTCCAGTTCTAACTGTTGCTTCCTCACCTGCATACAGATTTCTCAGCAGGCAGGTCAGGTGGTCTGGTATTACTATCTCTTGAAGAATTTTCCACAGTTTGTGGTGATCCTAACAAGTCAAGAGAAGACTTTTGAGAACCTCTTGCAATGCAAGGAGATCAATCCAGTCCATCCTAAAGGAAATCAGTCTCAAATATTCATTGAAAGGACTGATGTTGAAGCTGAAACTCCAATACTTTGGCCACCTGATGGGAAGAGCTGACTCATCTGAAAAGACCCTGATGCTGGAAAAGACTGAAGGCGGGAGAAGGGGACGACAGAGAATGAGATGATTGGATGGCATCACTGACTCAATGGATGAGTTTGAGTAAACTCTGGGAGTTGGCAATGGACAGGTAGGCCTGGTGTGCTGCAGTCCATGGAGTTGCAAAAAGTCAGACAAGGCTGAGTCACTGAACTGAACTAAACGGAGTCAAAGGCTTTGACATAGTCAATAAAGCAGAAATAGATGTTTTCTGAAACTCTCATGCTTTTTCGATGATCCAATGGGTGTTGCCGATTTGATCTCTGGTTCCTCTGCCTTTTATAAAACCAGCTTGAATGTCTGGAAGTTCACAGTTCATGTACTGCTGAAGCCTGGCGTGGAGAATTTTGAGCATTACTTTACTAGCACGTGAGATGAGTGCAATTGCGTGATAGTGTGAGCATTTTTTGGCATTGCCTTTGGGATTGGAATTAAAACTGACCTTTTCCAATCCTGTGGCCACTGGTGCATTTTCCAAATTTGCTGGCATATTGAGTGAAACACTTTCACAGCATCATCATTCAGGATTTGAAATAGCTCAACTGGAATTCCATCACCTCCACTAGCTTTGTTTGTAGTGATGCTTCCTAAGGCCCACTTGACTTCACATTCCAGGATGTCTGGCTCTAGGTGAGTGATCACACCATCGTGGTTATCTGGGTCATGAAGATCTTTTTTGTATAGTTCTTCTGTGTATTCTTGCCACCTGGGTCATGAAGATCTTTTTTGTATAGTTCTTCTGTGTATTCTTGCCACCTCTTTTTAATATCTTCTGCTTCTGTTAGGTCCATACCATTTCTGTACTTTATTGAGCCCATGTTTGCCTAAAATGTTCCCTTGGTATCTCTAATTTTCCTGAAGAGATCTCTAGTCTTTCCCATTCTATTGTTTTCCGCTATTTCTTTGTACTGATCACTGAGGAGGGCTTTCTTATCTCTCCTTACTATTTTTTGGAACTCTGCATTCAAATGGGTATAGCTTTCCTTTCTCCTTGCTTTTGACTTCCCTTCTTTTTGCAGCTATTTGTAAGGCCTCCTCAGACAGCCATTTTGCTTTTTTTCATTTCATTTTCTTGGGGATGGTCTTGATCTCCGTCTCCTGTACAGTGTCACGAATCTCCGTCCATATTCATCAGGCACCCTGTCTATCAGATCTGGTCCCTTAAATCTATTTCTCACCTTTACTGTATAATTGTAAGGGATTTTATTTAGGTCATACCTGAATGGTCTAGTGGTTTTCCCTACTTTCTTCAATTTAAGTCTGATATTGGCAATAAAGAGTTCATAATCTGAGCCACAATCTTGTTTTTGCAGACTGCATAGAGCTTCTCCATCTTTGGCTACAAATAATATAATCAATCTGATTTCAGTGTTGACCATCTGGTGATGTCCATGTGTAGAGTATTCTTTTGTGTTGTTGGAAGAGGGTGTTTGCTATTACCAGTGCATTCTCTCTGCTACTGACCTTGAACTTGGGGTATCTCCTCATGGCTGCTCACTCCAGTGCTATGCAGCCTCCACTCACTCCCTTTTAGAGACTATAAACAGGAAAAAAAAGAACAAAGAGGANGACCATCTGGTGATGTCCATGTGTAGAGTATTCTTTTGTGTTGTTGGAAGAGGGTGTTTGCTATTACCAGTGCATTCTCTCTGCTACTGACCTTGAACTTGGGGTATCTCCTCATGGCTGCTCACTCCAGTGCTATGCAGCCTCCACTCACTCCCTTTTAGAGACTATAAACAGGAAAAAAAAGAACAAAGAGGACAGAAAAACTCAGGCTTGCCATCTTCAAACTTACTACAAAACTACAGTAATCAAAGAAGTATAGTACTGACCTAAGGATACATGTTCAGATCAATGGAATAGAATGGAGAGTTCAGAAATCTGTAAATCTATGATCAGTTGATTTTCAGCAAGACCATTCATTTCAGAAAGAATAGTCTCTTCAATGAAAAGTGGTGGGACAGGTGGATATCCACATGCAAAAGCATGAAGTTGGACCATTAACTTATATGTAGAAATTAAATCAAAATAGATCAAATCCTTAAGTAGAAGAGCTAACCATAAAGCTCTTGAAAAAAAACATAAACGTAAATCTTCATGACCTTCAACTAGGCGATAATTTCTTACATAAGACACCAGGCAATAGAAATGCCTTACATAAGAAAACAGGCAACAGAAGAGAAAATAAATTGAACTTCATCAGTTTTTTTTTTTAAACTGTATATCACAGAACACTATTAAGAAAGTGAAAAGACAACCCAGGAAACAATAGATAATACTTGCAAATCATATACTTGATAGGAATCTAGCAGAGAACAAAATAACTTATACAACTCAACAACAAAAAGAAAACTAATGCAATTATAAAATAGAAAAAAGATCAAAATTATTTCTTTGCAGATGATATGAAATGACCAACACACACACTAAAAGATATTCAACATGATTAGTCATTAAGGAAATGCAAATCAAAACCACAATGAGATACTATTTCATATCTACTAAGTTGACTATCATTTTTTAAAAGGATAGTAGCAAGTGTTGGTGAGGATGTAGAGAAACTTTAACCCTTATATATTGACATGGAAGCGCATACATGGGAATTTTTATTATGGGTCTGACCTAAAAGTGTAGCACAGCACTTAGGATCACATTTCATTCATCAGCATGTAGTTATACAGCCACATCTAACTGTAAGAAAGACTGGAAAATATAGTCTAGCTTTTTGCCCAGGAAAAAGAAAGAATAGGCTCGGTGAACAGCTAGTTAATATCTTCTACAAATATTTATCAACAGTTCAGTTCAGTTCAGTTGCTCAGTCGTGTCCGACTCTTTGCGACCCCATGTATCGCAGCACGCCAG
>SJYX01021917.1:5028-55407 GCA_006410675.1 Oreotragus oreotragus
ATGATGGACTTTAAAAAATATATAATATGATCCTTTAAAAAATATTGTATTTATTTCTTTATTTTTAGCTGGCTCTTTGTTGCTTCGCGCAGGCTTTCTCTAGTTGCGAAGAGCAGGCCCCTCTCCAGTTGTGGAGCACGTGCTTTGTGGGGTGGTTTTTCCTGATGCAAGGCACGGGCTCTCGGGTGCACTGGCTTCAGTAGTTGTGGTGTGTGGGCTTAGTTGCCCCTCGGCATGTGGAAATTTCCGGAGCAGAGATTGAACCCATGTCCTCTGCATTGGCAGGTAGATTCTTAACCACTGGGTCACCAGGGAAGTCCATAATGAGGACTTTTAAGATCTACTTTCTGAGCAACTTTAAAATATGCAATTACTAACTATGCACAATTGCTAACTATAAAGACACAATTACTAACTATAGTCACCATGCTGTACATTACATCCCTGTAACTTACTTACTTTGTATATGGAAGTCTGTACAGAGTTTGTAAAGGGTTCTTGATATATTCTGCATATTAGATCCTTATCAGTGACATGATTTACAAATATGTTCTCTCGTTCAGTGCATGATATATTCTGCATATTAGATCCTTATCAGTGACATGATTTACAGATATGTTCTCTCGTTCAGTGCATTATCTTTTTACTTTCTTGATAGTGCCGTCTGATTCCACATCTGTTTTTAAGGTTATTTGTTGATTTAAATAACCTTTACACTTTGATTAAAAGTATTAATTCATGGACTATGATTTACTCCTTGCTATGAAGTAGCGATTTTTGAATTCTAATTTACTTGTGAATATCATCTGTGTTTTCCTTTGCTGGTAACTGTTAAGTAAGAAAGAAACTACCTCAAACAGATACTTTGCCCAGAAATAAATATTAATAGAAAAGGAATCTTGAGTAAAGTTGTTGAATTTTCTGTTTTTCTCCTCTGTGACAGAATGCATCAGTAAATACTTTGAAATGTACTTTATTCCAGAAAATAGTTTTCTGTTAGTAATATCCCATTAGACTGAATACTTCCTATTGCTCTGATATTCTGTTTTTTTTGTTTTGTTTTGTTTTGTTTTTAATTTAAAGACAAAACAAGCTGTGCTTCGTTCCCCTCTGGGATTGAAACAGTGATGGGGATACATATGGCCAAGATGCACATAGCAACTGTGATGGCAAATGTGAAAATTGAGGCTATGCCTCACCTTTGTTTTAATGCAGTCTAAAGACAAATATTTTCGGTGGAGGAAAGGTGAAGTCATGGAAAAAGGGAGAAGTAGATACATGAAGCAAAAAGTTTTTAATACTCAACCCAGTTTGAATCATACAAAAATTTATGATTTTCTATTGACTTTATCTTTCATAGCTGATACTTTATTCATATTCTTTATGTTTTTTCTTTTTAAGCTTATAGTGGCTGTTGAACAAGAAGAAATTCCCAGACTTCAGGCCCTGTATGAGAGAGGCCTGCAGAATGGTGTCCAGGGCCTGAGGCTGCTCCAGCAGGAGGACATAAAAAAGAAGGAGCCATATTGTAGGGTAAGTGATTCACTAACCCCACACACATGCTCACAGGGATATTTTCAGTTGGGCTCAGTCCCTGTGACATGGAGGCTGGGGGTGAGCCTATAGGAAGCAGGAATCATAGAAACAGATAATCTTGTCACAGGCGCATTGAGGTGACAGACACAGGAGGGCATTGCCACAAACTCTGGATGCTGATTTCTTCTTCCCAGTGAGAAACTACCAGGTCCAAAGAACACAGGCAAAGGCAAGAGAGGTCTGAGACCCTATGACGTGTTGGGAAAGCACTGAGTGGTGAGGTGTGGTTGGGTCGTAGGGTGTGTAGTGGAAGATAACAGATGAGATTGGAAAGGCAGAACTAGCCCACACAAAGGGCCTGATATTCATGCTGATGCTTTGAAGTGTATCCAGTAGACATGGGAAGCCACTGAAAATTTTTGAGTATGGTGGCTGCAGTATCTGGTCTGCTTCAGGAGGGTGTGAAGGGTGGGATATAGAGTATCTGGCTTAAAACATGCTATGGGGAAAACCAGATCTTCTTTATTTGTGATGGAGACTTGACTATATATATATAATAATTACTCTGGTTATCAACTTTCCTTGATAGCCTTTTAGAGGCTACTGTTGAATTCCCACTCCACTGACTGTTACGGTGAATTGCTGTATCTCCTGTGTTCCATTCCTCAGGGTTGTTGTTTTTTTAATTTTTATTGGAATAGAGTTGATTCACAATGTTGTGTTAGTTTCAGGTGTACATCCACTCTTTTTTAGATTCTTTCCAGAGTACTGAGCGGAGGTCCCTGTGCTGTGCAGTAGGTCCTTATTGATGTTGTTGTTTAGTCATTAAGTCACGTCCGACTCTTTTGCAGCCCCATGGACTGTAGCCCGCCAGGCTCCTCTGTCCATGGAATTTTCCCAGCAAGTGTACTGGCATGGGTGGCCATTTCCTTCTGCAGGGGATCTTCCCAAAATATGTGTGTGTGTGTATGTATATATATATATATATATATATACAATAAAATAGATAAAAGTACATATATGTATATAGTGCAAATGGTGCATGTATATATGTATAATATATACACAGTAATAGTATATGTGTATATATATATATATGCAATATGTAAAAACAGGTAACTAATAAGGACCTATGGGCTTCCCCAGTGGCTCAGCGGGAAAGAATCCTTCTGCAGTGCAGGAGATGTGGATTCGATCCCTGGGTCAGGAAGATCCCCTGGAGGAGGGCATGGCAACACACTCCAGTATTCTGGCTGGGAAAATCCCGTGGAGAGAGGAGACTGGTGGGCCACTGTCCACGGGGTTGCAAAAGAGTTGAACATGACTGAAGCAACTAACCACCACCAGGTATCTATTTTGTCTATTTTATTTATATCTTTTATAAGTATATATATTTTAATATATACAGTAGTGTGTATATATCAATCCCGACTTATCCACCCCTGCTTACCCCCCGTAACCATAGGTTTGCTTTCTACATCTGTCCCAGGTGTTTTAATGACATTACACAATATTTGGTCTCTGGGTACCTATCTTAGTGAGTATGGCCTTGAACTCACTGTCAGGCGATGCTTATCAAAAGCTTGCTTTAGAGAAACACTATTTAAAGAAGAGAGCCTAGATGATCATTCATTCTTCTACGTCTCTCCAGACCACCAGACTGTGGCACACCTGTACTGTGGTGTTTTTCCCTCCCCACCTACTCCTTGACCCCAGATTACTCTCCTTGAGTTGTGTTTTGATGTTTTGGCATCAGCCTATGGAGAAAATCATTGTGTCACTCACTAAAGCCTCTACTGTAAGAAGATAGGTTCCCTGTTGAATAGCATCTTATTGAGAACACTCAGGAGAAATTTCTCTCAGACCCCAGTTTTAACTATAATTTTTTCTTCCTGAGCAGTTTCTGTCTATGGACACTGTAACTGATTGCATTGTCCTATTTGCCTTGATCCCAAACAGGACACATTCGTGCCCTATTCTTGCCAAGTAGCTAAAGCCTTAAGCATACATTTTTATTTTTATGCACTAATTTCACTCTTTGTTTCATCTTGTCTTTTCATCTTTGTATTCTGTATGCTCTTATTTTTTGGAACTTGTTATTGAATCCTAGCATATCAGTACATTCAAAATCATCAACTTGATGAATTTTCATGAAATGTGATCAGCATCCAGATCAACAAACAGAACATTACCCGCTACATTTTGGTTGTTTAATTCACATATTGATTCTAACAGTTTATCTATGAATGCTTTTTTTTTGTTTTGGCCATTTTGCATGGCACGTAGGATCTTAGTTCCTCAACCCGGGATGGAACCTGTACCCCCTGTGGTGAAAGCATGGATTCTTAACCACTGGACTGCTATGGAAGTCCTAATTCTTCTTCTGTATTTTCTATATATCATATTGTCTGCAAATAATAACTTCCAATCCATATACTTGTCTGGTTTAAAATTTAGTGCTAGTATATATTGTTTTGTATGTATTTTTGTTTGTTTTTACAAGCTGCTTCAAATCCTTTTACACAAAGACAATATAGAATTAATTTTTCTTGAGTTATCTTTAGTTGTGCAGTTAAGGCTGGATCAAAATATTTGATTTTCCTAAGTAGTATAAAGTTCCCAAGAGATTGGTAGTACCTAGAAATCCAGATAGCGTTGAATGAGTTCTTCCTGCAGAGAAGGTCATAGCATCTTCGACTCTCGCATACTTCACCTCTCTCTCCCTTTGGACTCAGAATAGTAAGAGTGTTTTCCTTGTGGGAGCAGATCTTCTCCCTTTTCCTCTCCCCATTTAGTTCTTATTTCTCTGAGATGATGAATGAATGAATGAATGATTTTTTAATAAAAAGACGCATTCATTGAATATCTGATTTTGTCTATTTTCTTCCGGCTTTGAGCAAATGCTACATGGGTCTTAAGACAGGATTGGCAAACTGTGGCTCGTGTGGGCCAAGCCCACAACCTGTTGTTAATGACCTACTAAGCTGTTTTAAATGGTTGAGAAAAATTTAAATAATATTTTTTGATAGTGAAAATTATATGAAACAAAATTTCTGTGTCACACAAATAAATTTTTATTGGCATACAACCATACTTAATCATTTATGTGTTGTCTTTGGGTGCTTTTGTGCCAAACAGCCAACTTGAGTAGTTGGAACCTTAAGCTTCATGTGGACAAAAATATTTACTATCTGGGCCTTTACAGAAAAAATTACCAGCTCCTGATCTAAACACTAGGGAGCCACTGAAGGATTTTGGCAGGAAAATGATATGCAAACTGTGTTAATTAAGGAAAAGTTAATCAAACTCTGGTACATAGGATGAAACTGGTTTTGGGAGAGAGGGGAGCCTTGAAGTGGGAGGTCAGAACCATTTATATATTTATTTTTGGAAGCAGCTTTACTCACTATGACACCACCAACACTACCTATTTATAGTTATTTTTAGAATCAGTTCAGTTCAGTCGCTCAGTTGTGTCCAACTCTGCGACCCCATGAATCACAGCACGCCAGGCCTCCCTGTCCATCACCAACTCCCAGAGCTTCCTCAAACTCATGTGCATTGAGTCGGTGATGCCAGTCAACCATCTCATCTGTTGTCCCCTATTTTTAGAAAACCTGATTCCTTTCTGCTGGGCTTCCCTGGTGGCTCAGATGGTGAAGAATCTGCATGCGATACAGGAGACCTGGGTTTGATCCCTGGGTCAGGAAGATCCCCTAGAGAAGGAAATGGAAACCCACTCCAGTACTTTGCCTGGAGAATTTCATGGACAGAGGAGCCTGGCAGGCTAAAATCCATGGGGTCTGAAATAGTGGGACACAACTGAGCAACTAACATTACTACTACTGTATATCATAGGTCAGTAATTTCTAGACTTAAGGCAGTTTTGACATACTATTCTTTATCTCACTGTATTTTCTCTTTTTTTTTTTCCCCCATAAAATGGGATCTGACATAAGATGAACAGTAGTTTGTGGTGGCTGAGAAGTCAGACAGACATAAATTTAAATCTCATGTCTGCCTATTTAACAGCTGTTTACCTTAAGTTAAAATTTTTCTAAACCTCAGACTCCTTGTTTGTAAAATGGAGGTTGTTCTGAGAGTTAAATACAATAATACATGTAAAGCATCCAGGATATTTTAATCCTCAAGAAGTGATGGTTGTTATTTTGTGTTTTATGTGAGCAGTAATTGTGGTGAATTAAAATTGATTTTTTTGAGATACCTGGGTACTTTCAGAGAAGGCAATGGCACCCCACTCCAGTACTCTTGCCTGGAAAATCCCATGGATGTAGGAGCCTGGTGGGCTGCAGTCCATGCGGTCGCTAAGAGTCGGACATGACTGAGCGACTTCACTTTGACTTTTCACTTTCATGCATTGGAGAAGGAAATGGCAACCCACTCCAGTGTTCTTGCCTGGAGAATCTCAGGGACGGGGGAGCCTGGTGGGCTGCTGTCTCTGGGGTCGCACAGAGTTGGACACGACTGAAGCGACTTAGCAGCAGGTACTTTTCATGACATCTGATAAGATAACTTTTTTATGTTCTTTTTCTCCTGGTTTACATTTTCCCTTTTTCCTAATACTTTGCTTGCAACTCATTGTTTTATTCTGTTTATTTCCTTTAAGCCATGTCAATCCCTCTGTAGAATAAAATAGGCTATTTCAAAACATTATTGAGAGATCCTAGGATATCTTCAAACTAGGGTTGTGAGTAACTCATAAAAGCTTGTTTTAGTCAGCTGGGGCTGCTGCAACAAAGTGTGTGCTCAGTCGTGTCTAACTGTTTGCAACCCTGTAGACTGTAGCCCACCAGCCTCCCCTGTTCATGGAGTTTTCCAGGCACGAACTCTGGAGTGGGTTGCCACTTCCTACTCCAGGGGACTTCCCGACCCAGGGATTCAGCCCTCTTCTCTGTGTCTCTTATGTTGGCAGGTGGATTCTTTACCACTAGTGCCATCTGGAAAGTGGACCAGTTAGCTTCTAAGTGTCAGATATTTATTTCTCATAGTTCTAGAGGTTAGAAGTCTGAGATCAAGGCTCTGAAAGATTTGATATCTGGTGAGGACCCACTTCCTGGTTCATAGACCATCTTCCAGCTGTATTCTCACAATACGTAAGGGGTGAGGGAGCTCTTTGGAGTCTCTTTTATAAAGCCACTAATCCCATTCATGAAGGCTCCATCCTTATTACCTAATCATGTCCCAAATGCCCCATCTCCACATACTGTCCCATTGGTTGTTCGGTTTCAGTCTGTGAATTTTGGAGGCCCACAGACATTCAGTCTATAGCGGAACTGGTGGTTTATCCTAATGTCATACTTAAAAAAATATTAATATTGAAGGGATTAGGGAGCTATACACATATGGGGGCAGGGAGTATTCAGTTCAGTTCAGTCGCTCAGTTGTGTGCAACTCTTTGTGACCCCATGAATCGCAGCACGCCAGGCCTCCGTGTCCATCACCAACTCCCGGAGTTCACTAAAACTCCCGTCCATCAAGTCAGTGATGCCATCCTATACGAGAAATCTCTGTTCCTTTTGCTCAGTTTTCCTGTGAACCTAACACTGCTCTAAAAAATCAAATCTACTAAAAAAATGAAATTAAACTTGCTTCCCATCTCTTATCTATACAGTGCTTTACAAGAATTACTGAGTGCTTCCTGACTATAAAACAGCTAAACCTGTTTCTGTTTTATTGTTTTGTGTGATTTTCACAGTGTTTGGTTGTGAAACTAAGATGTCCGAATCTCACTGATCTGTATCAAGTATTACCTGGCATTTGAGAATAAAACAATTTACAACCTCCCCCAGAGAGGCATGCTAATTTTTAACATGTGTTTCTGTTTTTATGTACTATAAAGAAACTGCTTCAGACTTTAAGATTAGTGTAAAAATAAAAATAAAAAGATATATGAGCCCCTGACCCCACTGTGGATTTGGTCATGATGTAAAAACAATATTAACTCTGGAGTTTGGGAAACAAAGTTTTTGATTTCATGATGGTACTGAAATCTTGGGGATTTGGAAGATTCCAGCTAGAAACAACAATCATCTATTGTGTGTCTGATAACTTTAGAAATTGGAAAAAAAGAAAAAGAAAAAGAAAAAGAAGGACCCATGGTTCTTCATATCATGCCTTACTGTTCAAAAAAAAACAAAACAGCATTTTGTACATCATAAAGATTAGGGATGAGTCTGGATATTGTTCTGTGCACCTGACCGTGTGATCCTTATATTTCTCAGAATGAGGTAGATGAAGTATGTATATATAGATAATCAAGTTAATTTGACCAACATTTTCTTCTTTACTGTGTGCCCAGCACTACGGTGGGTACTGCAGATGTGAAGGCAAGACATTGCCATGATCCTGAAAGAAGTTAGAGTGTAGCAGAAGATAGTTGTAATATAGTGATAAGTATTATGAATGAACTGATACTCCTGTCTCTTATACACATCTATTGGAAAGGCAGAACTAGCCCACACAAAGGGCCTGATATTCATGCTGATGCTTTGAAGTGTATCCAGTAGACATGGGAAGCCACTGAAAATTTTTGAGTATGGTGGCTGCAGTATCTGGTCTGCTTCAGGAGGGTGTGAAGGGTGGGTTATAGAGTATCTGGCTTAAAACATGCTATGGGGAAAACCAGATCTTCTTTATTTGTGATGGAGACTTGACTATATATATATAATAATTACTCTGGTTATCAACTTTCCTTGATAGCCTTTTAGAGGCTACTGTTGAATTCCCACTCCACTGACTGTTACGGTGAATTGCTGTATCTCCTGTGTTCCATTCCTCAGGGTTGTTGTTTTTTTAATTTTTATTGGAATAGAGTTGATTTACAATGTTGTGTTAGTTTCAGGTGTACATCCATTCTTTTTTAGATTCTTTTCCCCTGCAGGCCATTCCAGAGTACTGAGCGGAGTTCCCTGTGCTGTGCAGTAGGTCCTTATTGATGTTGTTGTTTAGTCATTAAGTCACATCCGACTCTTTTGCAGCCCCATGGACTGTAGCCCGCCAGGCTCCTCTGTCCATGAAATTTTCCCAGCAAGTGTACTGGCGTGGGTGGCCATTTCCTTCTGCAGGGGATCTTCCCAAAATATGTGTGTGTGTGTATGTATATATATATATATATATATATACAATAAAATAGATAAAAGTACATATATGTATATAGTGCAAATGGTGCATGTATATATGTATAATATATACACAGTAATAGTATATGTGTATATATATATATATGCAATATGTAAAAACAGGTAACTAATAAGGACCTATGGGCTTCCCCAGTGGCTCAGCGGGAAAGAATCCTTCTGCAGTGCAGGAGATGTGGATTCGATCCCTGGGTCAGGAAGATCCCCTGGAGGAGGGCATGGCAACACACTCCAGTATTCTGGCTGGGAAAATCCCGTGGAGAGAGGAGACTGGTGGGCCACTGTCCACGGGGTTGCAAAAGAGTTGAACATGACTGAAGCAACTAACCACCACCAGGTATCTATTTTGTCTATTTTATTTATATCTTTTATAAGTATATATATTTTAATATATACAGTAGTGTGTATATATCAATCCCGACTTATCCACCCCCGCTTACCCCCCTAACCATAGGTTTGCTTTCTACATCTGTCCCAGGTGTTTTACTGACATTATACAATATTTGGTCTCTGGGTACCTATCTTAGTGAGTATGGCCTTGAACTCACTGTCAGGCGATGCTTATCAAAAGCTTGCTTTAGAGAAACACTATTTAAAGAAGAGAGCCTAGATGATCATTCATTCTTCTACGTCTCTCCAGACCACCAGACTGTGGCACACCTGTACTGTGGTGTTTTTCCCTCCCCACCTACTCCTTGACCCCAGATTACTCTCCTTGAGTTGTGTTTTGATGTTTTGGCATCAGCCTATGGAGAAAATCATTGTGTCACTCACTAAAGCCTCTACTGTAAGAAGATAGGTTCCCTGTTGAATAGCATCTTATTGAGAACACTCAGGAGAAATTTCTCTCAGACCCCAGTTTTAACTATAATTTTTTCTTCCTGAGCAGTTTCTGTCTATGGACACTGTAACTGATTGCATTGTCCTATTTGCCTTGATCCCAAACAGGACACATTCGTGCCCTATTCTTGCCAAGTAGCTAACCTTAAGCATACATTTTTATTTTTATGCACTAATTTCACTCTTTGTTTCATCTTGTCTTTTCATCTTTGTATTCTGTATGCTCTTATTTTTTGGAACTTGNGGCGCCCCCGGCTCGGCCGTGTGGCGTGCGTGGTGGATGAAGCGGTTCCCCTGTGGGAGCCTCGCCTTCTTTCTCCGCGGCGGCGAGCCCCGGGCCGCGGTTAGCTGCCTGCGCCGAGGCCGGGTGCCGGGAGAGTCGGTGGTGCGGCCCGCTCCCGCAGCGGGGTCTGCCCCTGTGACTGAACAATGGGGAGCCCGGGAGCGCGGCGTGGCTGGCGGGCGCGGCGGGTGGAGAGGCCTGGCTGGCCGGACAGGGGCAGCAGCGGCGCGCTGTCCCTCCGGCGGACTCCCCAGCTGCCTACCCCTCTCCCCGCCCCGGCCTCGGAGGGGTATGGCCCCCTCGGCGACGCCCTGAGATCCAGACGGGGGCCCAAGGGGCGGGGCGCCGACTTTTGGGACGTTTCAGTGGGAAAGGGCTGCTCTCAAAGTGGATTTTCCCAACTACCCTGGGGGCGGGAAGCGGGGATGCTCCCCCGGCCGCAAATCCGCGAAGAAAAACACGAACGAAGATGAAGACGACCTGGAATCTCGGTCCTCGGGGTACCCCTCTAACTGCTTCGGCTTCGTCGCCTACTCGGTGAACACCGGAGAGAAACCGCGAGTCAAGATCAAGTCAACTCAGGAGCCTTCGTATTCCTGCTCCACCCGGTGCGATTCCGTCCGCACTCCGACTCCCTCTCCCTCTCCGTCTCCCTCGCCCAGAAAGCTCCGGTGCGTGGACCAGCGAGAGCCGGAGAACCACGAGAGGCGCGAACGCCACTCCAAAAGGAGAAGGGCCAAGGAGGGCATCATCGAAACCTTTGATCTTACGTGGCTGGGGTGAGTGAGGAGCAGGGATCCAGGACCCTGCTCCCACTGCGGTTGCAAGAAGCCGCTAAGGACCGCAGAATCCCAGCCCTCCATCCCCCCCACCACGTAAAATCTCGGCATCTCGGCGGCACTAGTTGATAGAGCAGGCGGCTGTTGGCATCCAACCTGTCACGGAACCGAGTTGGCATCTTCGAAAAGAGCAGGCCCCGAGGCTTAAGGGAGAAAGTGTGACTTGAAATTGGAGGTGGTAACCGGTGGGAGAGGAAAGCCAGAGACGGGGTTATAGCTGGGAGCTGAAAGGGTCTGGGATTGCTCCTACTGGCTTTTAAAGGCAGGATGGGCGATGGGCCTAAGGGGTGGGATTTGACCAAGTCTAGAGGGAGTCGGCAGATTGTCTGCTAACACAACTTGACAGACAGCTTTTCTTCCCGGAGGGGAAGGGTGAGGCTGTTGCAGGGAGAAGCAGTTGTTTTCAGCTGGGCAAACATGGACGGTTGCCCATAGAAACTTTGCCACTGTACTTCAGAAAGTTGCCCAAGTCATTGGAGGAGAACAATATGTTCCCTCTCCAGCCACCCTGGGCGATCAATGGGGGAGGGAGGAGGTAGAACGTTTCCTCTTTGCGTTGGGGTTTGGTTTTGTGGCTTCAGTGTCTCTTGTTTGAGAGGTTTTTTAGTGGTGGCTCGCAGATTTTAGCATGCCTCAGCTTTTGAAATCCCAGATCTTTTGATTTAGAAGTGGGAATTTCTTAATTAACTTAAAGTTCTCTGGTGGAATCTGGTCACTCTCAAACTTAAGTCTACTCTCTGAAATGAGAACTTTGCCTCAGACTGATGGAAGTCATGCCAGTGTGTGTCTTAAAATCCAGGTTGGATCAAATATTTGTACCAAAGTACACATTAGTCGTTGTTAGGAAGCTACCAGCTCTTAAATCTTCTAGCTAGCCCAGGTTTCCTCCTTCCAGCTAAATGGGAATGGGGTGGGTTGTTTATTTGGAAGGGTGGACGAATCTTCAAAAGAACTTTTTGTTGAGGCATCCTCTGGGGTGTAAGGAAAAGGGAGAACTTAACCAAGAGATCATAGCAGCCAAGCCCTTCTGTGGCCAGATTTTACCTGAAGACAGATGTCTGTTCTGCAGACTGTTTCTGAACTTTCCTATTTTGTTTTGGGTTCACCATCCCCCCACCCCCACCCCACCCCANAACCCCGGGAGATGGTGATGGACAGGGAGGCCTGGCGTGCTGCGATTCATGGGGTCGCAAAGAGTCGGACACGACTGAGCAACTGAACTGAACTGAACTGAAGAAAGTTTTTGTGACTAAACTCTTAATATTATCTTAAATTAGCTTCCAAGGTTATTGTATCCCAAATACTATTTGTAGGTTGAAGTTGAATTCTACTTATTGGACCTGTGCATTTAGGAATTTCAGGCAATAGAAATTCTAGTGTAAAATCTTACATGTGTCTACTGTGTTGAAACAGAAGGAATGACTTCCTGCTCTTGGCAAACGCTCTCAAATTCTGGAAGCAAGACTGTCAGGAGCGTGAGGAGCTTTGCCCCATGTCAGGGTCAGCTTGTGAAGAGAGCCTGAGGCTGTGAGCCTCACTTTCAGTGCCACCTGACCATTGGAAGCATTGCTCAGCGTTTCCTGACAATGTGGCAAAATCAAAAGCTTTTAAAGGCCAGACAGGTAAACGCACTGGGCTGGGGTGGAGCAGTGAATACAGATGAGACATTTGATATTATCAGATGTTATTTTAAAACTGTAACAGCAGTGCCGTACTGCCCAGGAGGATGGCAGCACTTAAGTCACACTCATCTTCTGGGCTTTAGTTATCCTGGGAACCAGTCTGCCCTCTTAGGGGAAATTGATTGAGAGAACTGATATACTCTTATATACAAAAAGGCCACAGAAAATGGTGCCATTTCCAAGTACTCACCAAAATGTAGTCAGTATTTAGTGTGTGAAATTCTACTCACATCCTTTTCTTCACAATTAGAAAAGGCCTATGCACATTGAACACTTATTCTGAAAAATTAAATATGTATGGTTGTAGAGCATTCATTTATAAACATGTTTTGAGTGGCAACTGACACACAGATACACACACACTCCAACATAGCAATTAAATACCCAGGCTATTAATTTCTCCATATTACCTGAAGAGAAAGTTTGGATTAACCACTAAAATCTCCATTCAGTAGTTGCAGTCTTGAAGACAGATTCTGCAGCAAATCAGATCAATACTCTGAAAACATTGTGAACAAGTCTGAGCTCTCATTGAGTGTAAATGACAGATAATATACTACTGGGAAAATCTTAGCACAGTTTATAGAAAGAAATTGGTGATACAGAATTTGACTCAGGATCAGATATGGTTAAGGATAAATAAAACTGAAAGACTCATTGAAGCAGCTGGAAGAGCCTGGAAAAATTAACTCCTCTAAGGAGGAGAATTATTTCCAGATTACAGAGGTTTTCTTATTTAGCTAGTATTATTTCTATTATCTGTTAGACAATTTGTATACGTATTCAGTATCAAATTTAGGCACTGAATTGAGAAAGGTTTTATTTTATTTTTCTTTAAGATTATTAGATGTTTGCCAGGAAAGGCTAATTGTGAGTTATCCATCAATATAAACAGTAAAAAAAATTCAGCCAAAGGTCAAATTTATTGGACAATCTGTTGTTTAGTTGCTAAGTCATGTTCAGCTCTTAGACCCCATGGACTATAGCCTGCCAGGCTCTGTCCATGGGATTTCCCAGGCAAGAATACTGAAGTGGGTTACCGTGCCCTCCTCCAGGGGATCTTCCTGACCCAGGGATCAAGCCTGAGTCTTGTGCATTGGCAGGTGGATTCTTTACCACTGAACCACCAGGGAAGCCTCATTGGAGAGCCTGTCCTCAGCAGTTTTTAAGTATATTGTCTTGATTTTTTCACAATTCTGTCCCAGGGTCTAATGGCTATTGATTGTCCTTATACTGGCATCGTGGACTATCGGCAGGTGGCTTTGTCATTTGCCAAGGATTTCCAAGAAGCAGGTGGCTCTATTTTGACCAGTTTTGAAGTAGAAGATATTGAAATGGCTAGAGAAAGTCCTTCAAGAAGTAAAGATGGTAAGCTGTCCTTATCTTTTCTGTTGAATACTTGAATTAACTTTAAAGAAATCTGGGACTGTTTCTGTCTAGGGTAGCATGATAAGAGGGTCACCAGTAGGGCACAGAGCTGGAGGCAGGTGCAGAAGTGAAATTAGCTCCCAAAGACTTTCCTGTCCAATAGGTTAGACTCAGAATCCCCTGGGATGCTTGTTAAAAATGCAGATTTTAGCATCCTCCCAGGGACAGGGGAGCCTGGTGGGCTGCCGTCTATGGGGTCACATAGTGTCGGACACTACTGAAGCGACTTAGCAGCAGCAGCAGCCTTACTGAATCAGACTGTCTGGGGATAGGACATGACTCAGCTATTCTGAACCCCCCACCCCCAATTCCCCCACTGTAGCTTGTACTTAGAGTTTATTTTGTTTTGCTTTGGGCGCACAGATTTTTTTTTTTTTTAAACCAAATGAATTAGTTGTTAAGCCTTAAATTTGTTGTTTGGAAATTTGAAGGGAAAAAGAAGTAATGCTCAGTTCATTCTTTTTTATCAGGCTTTAAGGAGATCTGGGCTATCTGAAGCAATCATTTTCCCAGGGTTCTTCTAAATTCTAAGATGATGAGCAAAGTTGTTAAATAGTTGAGACTGTTAGGTAGACGGCATAATCAATCAAATTTATGATGTAAGTAAGTAAATCATATTCTTTACCTGCTATCCATATGCATTATACGTCTTTAAGATCACATGTATCTGATTGGGAACAAATTTTAGAAATAGTTTATCATTGGAAATTTTGTGTTCCCAGCTCTTGCTTCTCTATATAACCTAGAATCTGCAAGGATTCAAATAACGAACACTTGAATGACAAGTGTCATAGCATTCTTCCGATGGAAAAATACATGCTGATTTGTGATGGTCCATTTTATAGCATGTTTTCTAGGATTGTGGTTCACAGAAAAGCTAGGCCTTCTAGTGTTGGAGCTGAGGTCGGGAATGGTTTACAGATTAAATGAATTAACATAAAATATGCTAAAAAAATGCCAGAGTTTTATATATTGTCAAATATTAACTAGTTTAATCTTGTTACTTGGTAAAAAGAAAACTTCAGAATGAAAAGTAGGAGCCAGTCATGGTTATGATGGAGATAATCCTTGAAATGTGTGACTAGAATAATATTTAATGTAGGCCTTCTTTTGCTAAAAATAAATTTTTCACTAATTTTTTTTCAGGGATGAAATATCCAATTGCTATAAGGAATACAAAGGTAAAGATTCTTTTTTAAAACAATCTTTATTTGTGTATTTGGCTGTGCCAGGTCTCAGTTGTGTCATGCAGGATCTTGTAGTGGCAGCTTGCAGGCTCTTGGGGTTGTTAGTTGCAGTATGTGGGGTCTAGTTCTACCACCAACGATCGATCCTGAGCCCCGTGCATTGGAAGCACAGAGTCTTAACCACTGGTTCACCAGGGAAGTCCTAAGAGGCTTAAGTAAACTACTTTCATCTACCTTATCTACTGTCATCGTCTTCCTTAAGAAATTGAATTAAACCACAGTGCTGTATTTTATGTCATTGAATGAAATTTGCCTACTGTAAAAGTTATTCTGAGAAAAATCCTTTGGGAACAATGTAACAACTTTCATTCTAAGAAGGGTTTCAACTTGGAAATGTCTTCATCAAGTGATTGTGCCAGCAAAGAACAGGATTATAAGCACTTGGAGTAATGAAAAATGATAGATGTTTTATCGTTTCTGCCTACTTATCTACATGAACTTATTATTAACTCTCTACTAATTATAAGACATTGGGGACAGGGAGCAGGCCATGCAGGGAGAGATAGGCTGCTTTTCTTCATCTTCTCACGGTCTAAAACAAGAATTATTGAATAGCATAGAAGTATTGCGTTAGCTGTTTGTTCACTGAATGATCAGAGTTCAGTCAGTCAGGAGAGTAGAGTCATCAATGAGTATATTGTAGGAATTAGGCCTTACACAGTTTTGTAAGTATTTAGGGAGGTGAAAATTCAGAAAGGGGGTTGGTAGATCAGGAGGCATCTCCAGCCAGTTTCTGAGAAGCCAAGTGTGTCCAGCTGCTAAAGTTGGAATGCAAGCAGGAAGCTTTGTCTACACCCAAGTAGTGGCTGGGGCAGTGCTTGGCCAGTAGGATGGGTAGTCAGGAGGTGCACTGAAGGTGGAGCTGTAATTTATCAGTACTTGGCAGTAGGTGTTTGGGCCAGAGGTGACCTTCAGAGAATAGAGTGGTTGCTGCTGTACCTCTGCCTCCCAGATCATATGCAGTTGCTATTTGGTCACCTTTAAGTTAGAAGCATGTAAGGAAGCATCAATCCCAGCATAACCAAAGTGACACCGTAAATCCCCTGCAGTCCCTCCCTTTCAACTTGGCATGCACTCACACCCCTTATAACTACATTTATAAAATAGAGTAGAACAATTATGCTTCCATCCACAAGGTGCAACTATCTTTCATACACCTGAAGACAAGCTTTCTCTCCAAAAAGGATACGAAGTCTACTTTTATTGATCGTGAATGTTCATTTCTTTTCTATCTGAGTCACTCTCCCACTTTGAGATCCTGCAAGATAAATCCTGAGATAAAAGGTTAACCACTATTTAAGCATCTTAAGTCTCAACTGGAGGTAATTTTTCTTCCTGGAGACGCGTGGCAACGTCTGGAAACATTTTTCTCATCACACCTAGTCGAAGCGGAGGCGGGGAGTCACTGCTACCGGCATTTGGTGGATAGAGGCCAGGGAATCTGCTAGGCATTCTACAGTGTGAGAGACAGGCCCCCATGACAAAGGGGCATCTGGTCCCACCCGTCAATAATGCCGAAGTTGAGAAACCCCATGTTAGATGATGGGGAAGTGGCGGAAATGGGTGTGCTAGTTGTCTAGGGCTTCCATAACATAGTACTACACGCTGGGTGGCTTAAGCAGCAGAAATTTGTTTTTCCACATCTCTAGAGGCTAGAAATGTAGGTCCAGGTGCCATCAGTGTTGGCTTCTGGTGTGATCTCTCTTCTCGGCCTCTGGCTGGCTGCCTTTGTCCTTAAGTGGCCTTTTCTCTATGCCTGCACACATGCAGAGAGAGAGTGGGAGAGAGCAGTCTCTTTCCCCTATAAGAACACCAGTCCTAGGAGATTAGGGTTCCACTTTACAGACCTTATTTAATCTTAATTATCTCCTTAAAGGTCCTATCTCCAAATACAGTCTCATTGGACATTAGAACTTCAACCTATAAATCTGAGGAAGACACAGTTCACTCTAGTAACAATGAGCGTAAAGAAAGAGTTGGGTAATTTATAGGCAATTCTATTTTATTTTAAAATAAAAAAGAGAGAGCCGAGAATGGGAGAAGAACCGGCTGTCTAAGCAGCACCTCCGGTCCTCCTCGCCTCTCTTCTCACCTCGCTCTCGCCGCCTGCTCGCCCTGCCGCTTTGCTCAGCGCCTAGAACACCTTCCACCATGGCCACCTCGGTGAGCTCCCACTTGAACAAAGGCATCAAGCAGGTGTACATGGCCCTACCTCAGGGCGAGAAAGTCCAAGCTATGTACATCTGGATCGACGGTACTGGAGAAGGACTGCGCTGCAAGACCCGAACCTTGGATTCTGAACCCAAGGGTATAGAAGAGTTGCCCGAGTGGAATTTTGATGGCTCTAGTACTTTCCAGTCTGAAGGCTCCAACAGTGACATGTATCTTGTCCCAGCTGCCATGTTTCGGGACCCTTTCCGCAAGGACCCCAACAAGCTGGTGTTCTGTGAAGTCTTCAAGTACAACCGAAAGCCTGCAGAGACCAATTTAAGGCACACCTGTAAACGGATAATGGACATGGTGAGCAACCAGCGCCCCTGGTTTGGAATGGAGCAGGAATATACCCTAATGGGCACTGATGGGCACCCCTTTGGTTGGCCTTCCAACGGCTTTCCTGGGCCCCAAGGTCCCTACTACTGTGGTGTGGGAGCAGACAAGGCCTACGGCAGGGATATTGTGGAGGCTCACTACCGGGCTTGCTTGTATGCCGGCATCAAGATCGGGGGCACGAACGCCGAGGTCATGCCTGCACAGTGGGAATTCCAGATAGGACCCTGTGAAGGAATCGACATGGGCGATCATCTCTGGGTGGCCCGTTTCATCTTGCATCGTGTGTGTGAAGACTTCAGAGTGATCGCCACCTTTGATCCTAAGCCCATTCCTGGAAACTGGAATGGTGCTGGCTGCCACACCACCTTTAGCACCAAGGCCATGCGAGAGGAGAATGGTCTGAAGTACATTGAGGAGGCCATTGAGAAACTAAGCAAGCGGCACCAGTACCACATCCGAGCCTATGATCCCAAGGGGGGCCTGGACAACGCCCGGCGCCTAACTGGATTCCACGAAACCTCCAACATCAACGACTTCTCTGCCGGCGTGGCCAACCGTGGTGCTAGCATCCGCATCCCCCGGACTGTTGGCCAGGAGAAGAAGGGCTACTTCGAAGACCGTCGCCCATCTGCCAACTGTGACCCCTTCGCTGTGACGGAAGCCCTCATCCGCACATGTCTTCTGAACGAAACCGGCGACGAGCCCTTCCAATACAAGAACTAAGTGGACTAGACTTGCAGCCCTCGAAACCCCTCTTAATTCTACATCTTACTCCCACTCTCGCCCCTCTCAGTGTTATAATAGCTATAACTCAAAGGGTGGAATATCAAGGTCTTTTTTTTTTTTTTAAATTCCTCACACCCAGTTAATATCTCTTGCTTTCTTTGGTCAGGATCGAAAGGGTCAAGTTCTTAATCACTTCACAACCACCTACCTACCCCTGCCCTTTTCTTGTTCCTATCACCGAAGCTTTCTAGTGCATTAGTTGGGAGCGGGGTGGGGAAACATAACCACTGCTTCCATTTAATCAGGTGTGTTTGTCCAATAGGCATAGCTCTCTGGACAGAGAGCCCAGTCATTGTGAAGGGATGGGGAAGACTCTTTCTGAGTGGTTACTGCGTGGGGGACAGGGGTGCTGGATTCTGTGTTTAGGTTAGAATTTCCCTTCTTGGTGGGAAGTTCCATTACTTACAAGGTTGTAACCAACTTTCTATCAAAAGTGAGAATTAGGGGGGAAGGAAGGGTGGGAAGTCAGGTAGGAAAATGCCCTAGATCTCCTGGTGTGGTGCTTCCCTTGCCTGGGGCTCAACGCCCTGACGGGCTCCACATAAATGGATGGATAGCCCTACCTTAAAAAGTTCTCATTGTGTGGTCCTCCATTTATAACACAAAGCAGAGTAGTATTTTTATATTTAAATTTAAAAACAAAAAAAATTATATATATGGGTGTGCAGATAAATGTGTGTTTTCTCTTTGGAGAGAAAAAGCCATTCTGGTTATGGGGAACCCAAATTTGAGACAAGTAGTCTGGTTAGAAGTAAGGATCTCCTTTTGAGTGGGTGTGGGGATGGGAGAGGCTATGCTAGAAAAGTTGGCTGTTTGGGGCTGATATTCCCTCACTACCACTTCAGGGCTTCTCTCTGCCCTGCTTGCCCGTCTGGGGAGGCTGACATTGGTTGGTTAACAGGTGGAAGCCCATGATAGCAGTAGCCATCACCTGAGCCCCAGGTTTAAAAGACACACATGTACTTGTACACACAGGGGTTTGGAAATATGAGTTGGCTGGTCAACTTGAGCATGTTACTGACAAGGTGGGTATTGGGGTTATTTTCCGGTGGGACTAGCATGTCACTAAAGCAGGCCTTTTGATAATATTAAAAAAAAATTTTTTTTTAAGCAAAACAGAATTTTAGATTTTAATCATATTCGTTAGGGTTTCTAAGTCTTTGTTTTACAGAATTGCTTGTTTGCTTCAGCTGTCTCCTCCCCATCTCTGCTCTGGAGGAGATGGGACAAGTCTGGAGTCCAAACAGTTGTAATTTTGTATCTTGGTGTCTGTTCTCTGAGTGTGAAATTAAGATTTCTGAGGAGTTACTATTTTTTTTTCTTTTATAATAAAAACAAACCCCACCTTTGTCCTTACATTTTCCTTACTGTTTCTGGCTATTTTGTGTTGGGTGCGGAAAGTGGGCAGTGGTTTTTTTCTTACCATGACAATTTCTAATTGCCATGTACAGTATGTTCAGAGTTAGATAACTCTTCATTGTAAACAAACTGCTAACTGCCCAGAGCAGCTCTTATAAATGTTAGGTTGATTTATAAGATCTCTCCTGACTTGTGATTCTTTTAAGTCCCTATGTGCCATCTCATGGTATACCTGTTTTTGGAATTAAAGAATCTTTCCTGAGGCTTATTGCCAACCAAAAAAATTAAAAAATAAATAATAAATAAAATAAAAAAGAATACCCCTAGCTACTACACTCCTCATTTCTGTCACCAGTCATGTGGTCATAGCTGATATTTATGATTTCCTTCTTCCACTACTCATTCCATAGGCCCTTTGCCCTTGGCAAGCATCTCAGCTGGTAATGGTTCCTAGTTTGCTGGGATAACTCAAACTTGCATTCCTAAAGTGTCTATGCGCTTAGCAGCCCTGCTTGTTTTGGGTTGTGGGTTCCATTTTTGGGTTCCGTTAACTTTTATAATAACACATGGGGAAACTAAAACATATCCCAGGAGAGCTACATCCCAGACATACTTCTCTTTATCATCTCTGAGCCTTCTATGTGGTAGCAACTCAGTGTTTCCTTGAGAGAATCGGTTATCCTGCCCAGAACAGTTAATTCCTTCTGCCTACTGATTCATTGCCAGGAGGAGTCCAAAGTGACCAGGTATGACAGTATCAGTTTCTGACTTAATGGAACCTTTGCTTATTTTCTAATGGAAGCATTTTTCCCTTGGAAACCAAGACCTCTAGACCATCAGAGCCAAAAATTGCAGGGCTGGGAAGCGAACATTTCATAAGCAGTTTATTGTAATAGTAAGGAGCTACTCCCGTTTTCTACCTCTTGATTTCCAGACCTGTGAATCCTGGTTGTGGAAGAAACAACACCAGGTATTAGTCACTGGTTTAGAGCATGTAGAGAATCCTGGAAGACATTGCCCCAAGCCTATAGGTGTTGCCAGCCAGCTAGCGCTGTTTCTGGATCTTCAAAAGCTCATTCTACTTTTTGTCACCCAGTAGCTTCAGGATTGTGGGGTAAACGGTAAAATTAGTGCATTCCACGACATGAACCTATTGTTATGCTTCATTTCCTGGAAAATAAGCTCACTGATCAGAAGTAATGCTTTTGAGTAAAATACCGTTAATAATGAATAAAGCATCCTGTAAGTTCACAGATGATGGTTTCCATAGAAGCATTGCAGGTGAGGAAGATGAATTTATATACAGAGCAAGTGTCTGCCCCAGTGAGGACTAAGTGCTGCCTTTGGTTTTTGATTGAAGTGGTCCAGGGACCATGTCAGTGGCTATGTTGATCTCTGCTGTTGGCCGATTGAGCTTTCACCTGTGGCTGTAAATAGATCAGCCTTGGTAATAAGTCCATGTTGTTAAACCCATGCATTACCTCCTTGCTGCCATAACCATTTAGTTCATGAAGCCATTGGGTGTGGACAGGGTGCCTGGGGACAGAGGCTAGCTAACATCCACAGGGCAGGTCATCTTGTCTACTGATTATTAAAATTTTCCTCTTCCATGATCACTCTTCAGTGAGCATTCATAGAGAACTCAGATGTCTTTTTTATCCAAACCTGTTTTGAGAGATCCATTCACATACCTTTTCTCCAGAGCTCCTTTTTCTGACCATCCAGCATATAGTCATTGCGCTTGAAACAGTATAGATCCATACTTCTAGCCGTCTCTCCTTCTAGGAGAGATAAATAACCAGCTGTGACATTCTGTGTTCTGTCCCCTTGGGAAGATTGCCCTCTACTACAGACCTTCAGGGCCACTCCCAAGTGGGGCGCTGGTGTTGTAGATCTTCTTTTCAAGTAATGGCAGAATGTTGTGCAGAACCATTTGTCAAGCTGGCCTGTATTTTTTCTTCCTTGGTCAGCTGATCACTTTCCATGGGGCCGAGGGAGCAGGTCCAGAGGGAGATGATTTAGCAGTGGAGGTCATGGGCATTTGAGCCACTTGCCTCCACAACTTATGTGTGCCTGCAGGACCAATGCATCTCTGATCTTGTATATTCCACTTCCTCTTGATGACAGAGTGCTGTGTACACACCCAGTTTTGTGGCCTGGCTAGTAAGACAATACCCAGCTCATAATGGGTAGTTCAAATGGTAACTCGGTGACCTGTGGTCAAGTGTTGAATCAAAGGCAGAAGCCCTTTCTCAAAAGCAGGCTAATTACCTTCATAGGATGGTGTAACTTTCCTCCAAAATCCTAAAGTTCTGTGCTGTGATTCCTCCTATAGGGGCCTACCAAAGTCTCCTTAAAACATCATGATCAGCCACAAACTTGAATTACTGTCAGAGCTGCTGGATCATGTGGCCCAAGTGGCAGAACAGCCAGGGTGTCCATTCAAAAAAGGATTAAGAAGCAGAATGGTCAGCAGTGGTGGGAAGTGCAGGCCTGGTGGGGAGTAAATCCTGTAAAACTGAGGTCTCCAGTGACTTTAGAAACGAGATATTAAAAAGAAAATAAGTATAGAAAATCATTATAGTTATTCTCTGCCTGGAGATTTCTATCACTGGGTCTTTATGAAACATAAAATGAACAAAAAATCAGCAAGCCCGATTTTAACCTTCACTGGAGATTTTACTGTGGCCTTATTGAGTTCCAGACCATTATTTCTGCAGATAATAAAATTCATCTCCATGTTGGGTATTTCAGGGAGTCTTCTGATGAACCAACCTCCTGTATATGTTGGTATGTGAAAGTGAAAGTGAAGTCGTGTCCCACTCTTTGTGACCCCATGGACTGTAGCCTATCAGGCTTCTCCTTCCGTGGGATTTTCCAGGCAAGAGTGTGGGAATGGATTGCCATTTCCTTCTCCAGCGGGTCTTCCCTACCCAGGGATCGAACCCAGGTCTCCCACATTGCAGGCAGATGCTTTACCATCTGAGCCACCAGGGAAGCCCTGGAGCAAAGAAAAATTGTATAATTGATCAAAATGGAGATAACGTGTTTGCTGCCATCAGTGTTGTTTTTTTTTTTTTTTGGATTAAAAAACAGATAAGAAGAAAACTGGTCTCTTGAAAAACACAGATGAAAAATGCACAGAAGCAGCCAGAGCACTGGGTTTACTCTTTGGAACAGAGAACCATGAAGATGAAATATAAAGATAAGAAAGTCATGACAAAGACTTCATGAGGCAGGCTTGGTTGTCCCAGTAGAGGAAAATGATGCTGGGTATGGTGAGCTCCCTGAAACAGATGCCAGCTTCAAGGGAATTTGCAAGACAATTGTTGAAGCACTCTCATTCAAGAAATGATGACCTTCGTGCAGTTTGCTAGTGATGAATGTGATTATAGAATGAAGCGTAAGTGGGATGGACTTCCCATGTTATGGTTCAGACTGTTTTCATAAAGCTGCTGGCCAGCTTTCACCTCTTGCATATACTCTACGGACAAGAAGTCTCTTTGCAGAAATTATTGAAGATTGTAAACAGGAGTAAAGAGCACACAGACCAACTTGTTGCATGAGTGAGAACTGGCTTTCTTGATGTATAATATTTTAAAGCATTAATGTTAAACCTGTTTTCAAGAAGTACATAAAATGAACTGTTGGAAACATTTACTTAAAACTTTTATAAAGCTAAAAAAAAAGAAGGATTAAAAGTCTGTTTCCATCCCTGCCCTAAGGAACTAAGGAACTAAAGTGTGGCATCATGTGATCCAAGATACACAGGGGCCTGTGGGAAACCAGGGGATATGTATTTCATTCAGCTTCTATCTTTGTTACTTTTATTTTGGCATTTTCCTCTAGTATAATTAAATAATATAACAAAATTTTAAATATAATTTTAATATATTTAAAATTATAAAATATAAAATTTTGAGTTGGCTTATCAAGTTGAATATCTATGCATTTATGACAAGCTAAAAGAAATGAATTTTTAAAATAAACTTTTGAGGAGAGGAGTTGCAAACTAAAAATTTATAGGTTGAATATGGGGGAAAGGTCTGTTTCACTTGAATGTGTGAAAGTGTTAGTTGCACCTGACTCTTTGCCATCCCATGGATTTAGCCCCCAGGTGCCTCTGTCCATGGGATTCTCCAGGCAAGAATACTAGAGTGGGTTGCTATTTCCTGCTCCAGGGAATCTTCCTGACCCAGGGATCAAACCTTGGTCTCCTGTATTGCAGGAAGATTCTTTACTGTCTAAGCCACCAGGGAAGCTTATGAAATACCAATAATGATGAATAGTATTTTTTAAAAGACGTTTATGGTTGAACTAATAAGTCAATGTAAATTAAAGATGTCCATTTTGGGTGTGAAATTAATGTTACTAGATTATTTAATAATTTTTTTTTCCTTTGAAATTGTTCCTCAAGTTTTTAAAAGAACTTCTAAGTTATTGCATTCTGGTACCATTCTACAGATTCTTTTATTTTTACGTTTCTCATAAGGCTTATCTTCATTTTATGTTCTAAGAACAAAAGAATTGCTGACTTTTCAAGTAGATTAATATCACGTGAAAATTTTTTTGTACTTCTGGTATATAGTTCTAGATGAACAGAAAAGATATTAACCTACTTAGAAGAGGCATTTTTATTTTTGTTGACATAGTCCTTTGACTTCAAGGGTTTTAAAACTTTCATGAGTTTAGTCTAGCTAATTTGAGTTAACTGCAAAGAAGTTTCATCTGATTTTTGTCCAAAGTGTGCTTTTATAACTATTGAAAAGAGGCTTATCTTGGTAGCTGGGCAAAAATAGGATGAACACAGAAATAGGATAAGGATAAATCAGTAAAGCCTAGGAAGAAAGAGAACACTGAAGCAAATGAGAACCTCAAGGCTTCAGAAACAGGTCCTCTTGGAAGGAAATCTAGGATGAGATTACCTGGAGCGAGAAGGTATTAGTTGTTTCCTCTGTAAGAAATAAAGCAATAGAAATGGAGTATGGTAGGGAATTAGGGTTAAATGAAATCATTTAGGAAATTGAGTCACAAATTGGCTAACCCTATCAGAGTAAAGCAAAAAATATGCAGATGATAATCACAAATAAAACTTATGAGAAAACACAGCCTAAGATTAGTAGTCTCCTAGTCATTAAAGCAAGCTTTGACCATAAGTGTGCATTCTCAGTAAATGTGGGTTGAATGACTGAGTTTTGAAAAGTAGCTTCACTTTGCAAAGTAGATACTGATCAAAAGGGAGACCTTGGTTGCTGGGTAGATTACAGTTGGAATTGAGCAAGGGTTGAGTGTGAAGCAACCTGAGAGTAACAGGATAATTACCCCTAGATAAGACAGGAGAAGCTATTTGAAATACAGAGGAGGCCAAATGGGTTGAGGCCACCTAAATGAAGGTGGCTTCTTCCTGCAATAAGTAGTGATGAAGTTCCACGGTAGGTCTTTGTAAAAAAGAGCTGTCTGTATGTGGCTTGTTAGGTATCCTCGCTAGGTCAACCACTGTAACTCTAGACTAAAGTACAAAATTTAAGGTGATATCCTCTTGTGTGCCACTGCTCTAAGTTTCTACCTTCCAACTAAATGCTGAAGAACTTCTTTTGCTGATACTTGTATTTAATCTCATCTTTTAAGAAGAATAAAAAGATGGGAATTCCCTGGCAGTCCAGTGGTTAGGACATTTTCACTGCAGGAGCCGGGGTTCAATACCTAGTGACTGATCTAAGATCCTGCAAGCTGTGCGATGCAGCCGTAAATGAATGAATGAATGATCCATATCTGTGCCTTTATTGTCTCTGCTATCACCTATTCTTTCTGCTTCCCACAAGTCACTGTTCTTTTCTCTTGCCCTAGGGAGAGGAGGTTCGATGTCAGTATGTTGTGACATGTGCAGGACTTTACTCAGACCGTATTTCCGAGTTGAGTGGCTGCAATCCCAATCCTCGAATTGTACCATTCCGGGGAGATTACCTAGTCTTGAGGCCAGAAAAGCGCTATCTGGTAAAAGGAAATATTTATCCGGTAGGTAATGATACATCTGGCTTCCCAGATGGCTCAGTGGTAGGGAATCCACCTGCCAATGCAGGAGACGCAGATTTGATCCCTGAGTCGGGATGATCCCCTGGAGGAGGAAATGGCAGCTTGCACCAGTATTCTTGCTGTGAAATCCCATGGGCAGAGGAGCCTGATGGGTAACAGTTCATAGAGTCACAAAGAATCGGACACGGCTGAGCATACACACATACCATGATACCTCTGCTTTCTGAAGATGCTTGTGCCAAAAAGGGAATGAAACAAAAACTTTCCAGGGTTAGACACAAGAGATATTTTAAAGGGCTTTTTAGTTCAAGCATTCCACCCATTTCTCTGGGTTAAATCCCTACATCTTTGTTCTGATATCATGGCTACCCATACAGTCCATGGAATTTCTCCAGGCCAGAATACTGGAGTGGGTAGGCTTTCCCTTCTCCAGGGGACCTTTCCAACCTAGGGATCAAACCCAGGTCTCCTACATTGCAGGCAGATTCTTTACCAGCTGAGCCACAAGGGAAGCCCTAAATTGTCAGTACTTGCTCACAAGTACTGGAAAGCTTGAGTGTACCACAGGAAGAACAGTGAGGAAAGAACCTGATTCGCCCACCTCTCTCTGGAAGGAGTAGTCCTAAGAGAACTTTTCCTTATAACAAGCCCAGATGCCAACCTTCTTTCTTAGTTCACTTATCTATAAGTGCAAGAAAGGGGATGTGGCCACTCTGTAGTTTCATGGTGTAGAAGACATAGGTATTTAAATGAAAAGCTCATTCTTCTGTCTGGATCTACTGGGTTGAACTACGAGTATTCAGCTATTCAGTGTTTTTGACCTTGCCAAAACTTCCATCATCTGTTTCAACCTATTACATTCCCACTCGACAAAAGCCTGTTAGGAAGGTGGGTTTTTTTCTGGTGCTCTGATTTTGCTTGTCAGCTGCGTAGATTCCAAGCTGGGGATGGTAAGAGTGGGGAATAACCTAAAGTAGGACAGTTTTTTTCTTTACCCAGAAAGAGGAATAGATGAGACAGTGTGCCTCATGGGCGTGGCATCAGGTTTCCTGTGTGGCATTTCTAGGCAGAAGCATGAATGTAGAAAAGTATTATCTGAGCATACATCACAAGTAAATGTACGGGAAGAAGGTGTTTTATATTACCAGTTCAATGTTTGTGTGTATAATAAAATGCAGTATGAAATGGGGCTCTATTTGCTCTGTTAAATCTGTAGGTCCCCGATAGCCGATTTCCTTTCCTAGGAGTTCACTTCACACCAAGGATGGATGGCAATATTTGGCTAGGGCCAAATGCAGTTCTTGCCTTTAAACGAGAGGGCTACAGACCCTTTGACTTCAGTGCCAGAGATATTATGGATATAATCATCAAGAGGTAACTTCATTTCCTTACAAAATGATTTTAAGTGCTTATACTTTTAATATGGGACGTTTTTTTCTTTCTTGATATTAGGTTTATTTGAATAAATCTTCATATTTGTGATTGGTATATTGTTGTTTTTTTTTTAATTAATCTGAATTAAGAGCTTTGTGAAATAAGCATAACATTTTAACTACTTTAAGAAAATTCTGATGAGCCAGGGTGATGTTTTGGTTAAAAAAGAGCCAAGAGTAATCCCCCATCTGACAATCCACATCTTGTTTTGCTAACCTTTAGTTGAGTTTGAAAAGAAAGTTTCTCTCAAAATCAAAAGATGGTTACTTTGATAAGATCATTTCAAGCTAGTCACCATGATTTTGAAAACCTCTGGAGAAACTGCTGATAAGCAGGGTTGTTTCCTTTTCTGGAAAATTAGCAATACTGCTACATTGATATGAAGTGCAGATCTTTTACTATGGTAAGAAATAACTTGGAGATGATTTAGCAGTGGAGGTCATGGGCATTTGAGCCACTTGCCTCCACAACTTATGTGTGCCTGCAGGACCAATGCATCTCTGATCTTGTATATTCCACTTCCTCTTGATGACAGAGTGCTGTGTACACACCCAGTTTTGTGGCCTGGCTAGTAAGACAATACCCAGCTCATAATGGGTAGTTCAAATGGTAACTCGGTGACCTGTGGTCAAGTGTTGAATCAAAGGCAGAAGCCCTTTCTCAAAAGCAGGCTAATTACCTTCATAGGATGGTGTAACTTTCCTCCAAAATCCTAAAGTTCTGTGCTGTGATTCCTCCTATAGGGGCCTACCAAAGTCTCCTTAAAACATCATGATCAGCCACAAACTTGAATTACTGTCAGAGCTGCTGGATCATGTGGCCCAAGTGGCAGAACAGCCAGGGTGTCCATTCAAAAAAGGATTAAGAAGCAGAATGGTCAGCAGTGGTGGGAAGTGCAGGCCTGGTGGGGAGTAAATCCTGTAAAACTGAGGTCTCCAGTGACTTTAGAAACGAGATATTAAAAAGAAAATAAGTATAGAAAATCATTATAGTTATTCTCTGCCTGGAGATTTCTATCACTGGGTCTTTATGAAACATAAAATGAACAAAAAATCAGCAAGCCCGATTTTAACCTTCACTGGAGATTTTACTGTGGCCTTATTGAGTTCCAGACCATTATTTCTGCAAATAATAAAATTCATCTCCACGTTGGGTATTTCAGGGAGTCTTCTGATGAACCAACCTCCTGTATATGTTGGTATGTGAAAGTGAAAGTGAAGTCGTGTCCCACTCTTTGTGACCCCATGGACTGTAGCCTATCAGGCTTCTCCTTCCGTGGGATTTTCCAGGCAAGAGTGTGGGAATGGATTGCCATTTCCTTCTCCAGCGGGTCTTCCCTACCCAGGGATCGAACCCAGGTCTCCCACATTGCAGGCAGATGCTTTACCATCTGAGCCACCAGGGAAGCCCTGGAGCAAAGAAAAATTGTATAATTGATCAAAATGGAGATAACGTGTTTGCTGCCATCAGTGTTGTTTTTTTTTTTTTTTGGATTAAAAAACAGATAAGAAGAAAACTGGTCTCTTGAAAAACACAGATGAAAAATGCACAGAAGCAGCCAGAGCACTGGGTTTACTCTTTGGAACAGAGAACCATGAAGATGAAATATAAAGATAAGAAAGTCATGACAAAGACTTCATGAGGCAGGCTTGGTTGTCCCGGTAGAGGAAAATGATGCTGGGTATGGTGAGCTCCCTGAAACAGATGCCAGCTTCAAGGGAATTTGCAAGACAATTGTTGAAGCACTCTCATTCAAGAAATGATGACCTTCGTGCAGTTTGCTAGTGATGAATGTGATTATAGAATGAAGCGTAAGTGGGATGGACTTCCCATGTTATGGTTCAGACTGTTTTCATAAAGCTGCTGGCCAGCTTTCACCTCTTGCATATACTCTACGGACAAGAAGTCTCTTTGCAGAAATTATTGAAGATTGTAAACAGGAGTAAAGAGCACACAGACCAACTTGTTGCATGAGTGAGAACTGGCTTTCTTGATGTATAATATTTTAAAGCATTAATGTTAAACCTGTTTTCAAGAAGTACATAAAATGAACTGTTGGAAACATTTACTTAAAACTTTTATAAAGCTAAAAAAAAAGAAGGATTAAAAGTCTGTTTCCATCCCTGCCCTAAGGAACTAAGGAACTAAAGTGTGGCATCATGTGATCCAAGATACACAGGGGCCTGTGGGAAACCAGGGGATATGTATTTCATTCAGCTTCTATCTTTGTTACTTTTATTTTGGCATTTTCCTCTAGTATAATTAAATAATATAACAAAATTTTAAATATAATTTTAATATATTTAAAATTATAAAATATAAAATTTTGAGTTGGCTTATCAAGTTGAATATCTATGCATTTATGACAAGCTAAAAGAAATGAATTTTTAAAATAAACTTTTGAGGAGAGGAGTTGCAAACTAAAAATTTATAGGTTGAATATGGGGGAAAGGTCTGTTTCTCTTGAATGTGTGAAAGTGTTAGTTGCACCTGACTCTTTGCCATCCCATGGATTTAGCCCCCAGGTGCCTCTGTCCATGGGATTCTCCAGGCAAGAATACTAGAGTGGGTTGCTATTTCCTGCTCCAGGGAATCTTCCTGACCCAGGGATCAAACCTTGGTCTCCTGTATTGCAGGAAGATTCTTTACTGTCTAAGCCACCAGGGAAGCTTATGAAATACCAATGATGATGAATAGTGTATTTTTTAAAAGACGTTTATGGTTGAACTAATAAGTCAATGTAAATTAAAGATGTCCATTTTGGGTGTGAAATTAATGTTACTAGATTATTTAATAATTTTTTTTCCTTTGAAATTGTTCCTCAAGTTTTTAAAAGAACTTCTAAGTTATTGCATTCTGGTACCATTCTACAAATTCTTTTATTTTTACGCTTCTCATAAGGCTTATCTTCATTTTATGTTCTAAGAACAAAAGAATTGCTGACTTTTCAAGTAGATTAATATCACGTGAAAATTTTTTTGTACTTCTGGTATATAGTTCTAGATGAACAGAAAAGATATTAACCTACTTAGAAGAGGCATTTTTATTTTTGTTGACATAGTCCTTTGACTTCAAGGGTTTTAAAACTTTCATGAGTTTAGTCTAGCTAATTTGAGTTAACTGCAAAGAAGTTTCATCTGATTTTTGTCCAAAGTGTGCTTTTATAACTATTGAAAAGAGGCTTATCTTGGTAGCTGGGCAAAAATAGGATGAACACAGAAATAGGATAAGGATAAATCAGTAAAGCCTAGGAAGAAAGAGAACACTGAAGCAGATGAGAACCTCAAGGCTTCAGAAACAGGTCCTCTGGGAAGGAAATCTAGGAACATGAGATTACCTGGAGCGAGAAGGTATTAGTTATTTCCTCTGTAAGAAATAAAGCAATAGAAATGGAGTATGGTAGGGAATTAGGGTTAAATGAAATCATTTAGGAAATTGAGTCACAAATTGGCTAACCCTATCAGAGTAAAGCAAAAAATATGCAGATGATAATCACAAATAAAATTTATGAGAAAACACAGCCTAAGATTAGTAGTCTCCTAGTCATTAAAGCAAGCTTTGACCATAAGTGTGCATTCTCAGTAAATGTGGGTTGAATGACTGAGTTTTGAAAAGTAGCTTCACTTTGCAAAGTAGATACTGATCAAAAGGGAGACCTTGGTTGCTGGGTAGATTACAGTTGGAATTGAGCAAGGGTTGAGTGTGAAGCAACCTGAGAGTAACAGGATAATTACCCCTAGATAAGACAGGAGAAGCTATTTGAAATACAGAGGAGGCCAAATGGGTTGAGGCCACCTAAATGAAGGTGGCTTCTTCCTGCAATAAGTAGTGATGAAGTTCCACGGTAGGTCTTTGTAAAAAAGAGCTGTCTGTATGTGGCTTGTTAGGTATCCTCGCTAGGTCAACCACTGTAACTCTAGACTAAAGTACAAAATTTAAGGTGATATCCTCTTGTGTGCCACTGCTCTAAGTTTCTACCTTCCAACTAAATGCTGAAGAACTTCTTTTGCTGATACTTGTATTTAATCTCATCTTTTAAGAAGAATAAAAAGATGGGAATTCCCTGGCAGTCCAGTGGTTAGGACATTTTCACTGCAGGAGCCGGGGTTCAATACCTAGTGAGGGATCTAAGATCCTGCAAGCTGTGCGATGCAGCCGTAAATGAATGAATGAATGATCCATATCTGTGCCTTTATTGTCTCTGCTATCACCTATTCTTTCTGCTTCCCACAAGTCACTGTTCTTTTCTCTTGCCCTAGGGAGAGGAGGTTCGATGTCAGTATGTTGTGACATGTGCAGGACTTTACTCAGACCGTATTTCCGAGTTGAGTGGCTGCAATCCCAATCCTCGAATTGTACCATTCCGGGGAGATTACCTAGTCTTGAGGCCAGAAAAGCGCTATCTGGTAAAAGGAAATATTTATCCGGTAGGTAATGATACATCTGGCTTCCCAGATGGCTCAGTGGTAGGGAATCCACCTGCCAATGCAGGAGACGCAGATTTGATCCCTGAGTCGGGATGATCCCCTGGAGGAGGAAATGGCAGCTTGCACCAGTATTCTTGCTGTGAAATCCCATGGGCAGAGGAGCCTGATGGGTAACAGTTCATAGAGTCACAAAGAATCGGACACGGCTGAGCATACACACATACCATGATACCTCTGCTTTCTGAAGATGCTTGTGCCAAAAAGGGAATGAAACAAAAACTTTCCAGGGTTAGACACAAGAGATATTTTAAAGGGCTTTTTAGTTCAAGCATTCCACCCATTTCTCTGGGTTAAATCCCTACATCTTTGTTCTGATATCATGGCTACCCATACAGTCCATGGAATTTCTCCAGGCCAGAATACTGGAGTGGGTAGGCTTTCCCTTCTCCAGGGGACCTTTCCAACCTAGGGATCAAACCCAGGTCTCCTACATTGCAGGCAGATTCTTTACCAGCTGAGCCACAAGGGAAGCCCTAAATTGTCAGTACTTGCTCACAAGTACTGGAAAGCTTGAGTGTACCACAGGAAGAACAGTGAGGAAAGAACCTGATTCGCCCACCTCTCTCTGGAAGGAGTAGTCCTAAGAGAACTTTTCCTTATAACAAGCCCAGATGCCAACCTTCTTTCTTAGTTCACTTATCTATAAGTGCAAGAAAGGGGATGTGGCCACTCTGTAGTTTCATGGTGTAGAAGACATAGGTATTTAAATGAAAAGCTCATTCTTCTGTCTGGATCTACTGGGTTGAACTACGAGTATTCAGCTATTCAGTGTTTTTGACCTTGCCAAAACTTCCATCATCTGTTTCAACCTATTACATTCCCACTCGACAAAAGCCTGTTAGGAAGGTGGGTTTTTTTCTGGTGCTCTGATTTTGCTTGTCAGCTGCGTAGATTCCAAGCTGGGGATGGTAAGAGTGGGGAATAACCTAAAGTAGGACAGTTTTTTTCTTTACCCAGAAAGAGGAATAGATGAGACAGTGTGCCTCATGGGCGTGGCATCAGGTTTCCTGTGTGGCATTTCTAGGCAGAAGCATGAATGTAGAAAAGTATTATCTGAGCACAGATCACAAGTAAATGTACGGGAAGAAGGTGTTTTATATTACCAGTTCAATGTTTGTGTGTATAATAAAATGCAGTATGAAATGGGGCTCTATTTGCTCTGTTAAATCTGTAGGTCCCCGATAGCCGATTTCCTTTCCTAGGAGTTCACTTCACACCAAGGATGGATGGCAATATTTGGCTAGGGCCAAATGCAGTTCTTGCCTTTAAACGAGAGGGCTACAGACCCTTTGACTTCAGTGCCAGAGATATTATGGATATAATCATCAAGAGGTAACTTCATTTCCTTACAAAATGATTTTAAGTGCTTATACTTTTAATATGGGAAAATTTTTCTTTCTTGATATTAGGTTTATTTGAATAAATCTTCATATTTGTGATTGGTATATATATATTTTTAATTAATCTGAATTAAGAGCTTTGTGAAATAAGCATAACATTTTAACTACTTTAAGAAAATTCTGATGAGCCAGGGTGATGTTTTGGTTAAAAAAGAGCCAAGAGTAATCCCCCATCTGACAATCCACATCTTGTTTTGCTAACCTTTAGTTGAGTTTGAAAAGAAAGTTTCTCTCAAAATCAAAAGATGGTTACTTTGATAAGATCATTTCAAGCTAGTCACCATGATTTTGAAAACCTCTGGAGAAACTGCTGATAAGCAGGGTTGTTTCCTTTTCTGGAAAATTAGCAATACTGCTACATTGATATGAAGTGCAGATCTTTTACTATGGTAAGAAATAACTCCCTGAAGTATTTTGTCCTTTTAGCAGTGTTGCGCTCTAGAGGGTTTCACATCATCAGGATCACTAGAAAGCTTTCAGAGCTCTACTTTTGTTTCACCCTGCTCAGATTCTGAAACCAGTTTAGGGTGGGGCTTCCCAGCTGTGTGCTTGTAAAAATACATATGAGCACAGGCTCCCCAGAGTCTCACTTGAGAATCACTACCAGTGTATCTAACCTCTGTCTGACTAAAGAAAAGTACGGTAAATGTCCCATATGTTTAATACCCCAATTAAAAAATCTGTAAATGCCTTTTAGGTGTGTTTTAAGAGCAGGTAACATTGCATTAGAAAGCCCTGGTTTGGGCAGGCTTTATAGAATCCTAATTTGAAACCAGCACACCCTGGGAATTTGAATTTGAAAGGTATTTACTTCTGGAATTTGGAAGGTATTCCTTTGATGAAGTTTCCTTTTAATGGAGGCCAAAAGTTGATTTTCTTTTTAATATGTGGTGTTTTGGACTTCGCCTAGATTTCTGTGGTTCCACCCTCCTTGCCACCACACCCCCCAACCTGAATCTAATAGTTGTAGAGATGTTTAACAGTAATAAAGAATTCTTTCCATAAAGATTTTATTTTCTTTGCTTTCAGTGGCTTGATTAAACTGGTGTTCCAGAATTTCTCCTATGGAGTTAATGAAATATACAAAGCATGTTTTCTCAGTGCAACAGTGAAGCACCTTCAAAAGTTTATCCCTGAAATTACTATCAGTGATATACTTAGGTAAGGAAAAGCTATAAGGTTTGTAAATGCATTCATGACCTATGTGAAGTTGGGAGGTGGGTCTGACTTCGTGATTCTAAGCACCCATGCAGTTAGTGTGTGCCCTGAATTTTTGCATGATGGTCTACAATGCGGGAGACCCAGGTTCGACACCTGGGTTGGGAAGATTCCCCTGGAGAAGGAAATGGCAATCCACTCCAGGACTATTGCCTGGAAAATCCCTTGGACAGAGGAGCCTGGAAGGTACAGGCCATGGGGTCACAAAGAGTCAGACGCAACTGAGCAACTTCACTTTCTTTCTTTCGCTTTTCTCTTTCTTAACAAGTTGCTCATTCCCCTTGCAGTTTGGGCGTTGCTCTATCACTCCCCTTAGTGCTTGAACTAGGTCTGCTTATGATTGTCTAGAGAGACCAGCACTAAGCTGTACTTCACTGCAGTTATATTTTATCCCTGAAATTACTATCAGTGATATACTTAGGTAAGGAAAAGCTATAAGGTTTGTAAATGCATTCATGACCTATGTGAAGTTGGGAGGTGGGTCTGACTTCGTGATTCTAAGCACCCATGCAGTTAGTGTGTGCCCTGAATTTTTGCATGATGGTCTACAATGCGGGAGACCCAGGTTCGATACCTGGGTTGGGAAGATTCCCCTGGAGAAGGAAATGGCAATCCACTCCAGAACTATTGCCTGGAAAATCCCTTGGACAGAGGAGCCTGGAAGGTACAGGCCATGGGGTCGCAAAGAGTCGGACGCAACTGAGCAACTTCACTTTCTTTCTTTCAATTTTCTCTTTCTTAACAAGTTGCTCATTCCCCTTGCAGTTTGGGCGTTGCTGTATCACTCCCCTTAGTGCTTGAACTAGGTCTGTTTATGATTGTCTAGAGAGACCAGCACTAAGCTGTACTTCATTTCAGTTATGATGCCATCTTTACCCTTGTGTCTAGCTGTCACTCATAATAAAACCTCTCACCTGAAAGTTTTTTTCTGAGCAACTTCACTTTCTTTCTTTCAATTTTCTCTTTCTTAACAAGTTGCTCATTCCCCTTGCAGTTTGGGCGTTGCTGTATCACTCCCCTTAGTGCTTGAACTAGGTCTGTTTATGATTGTCTAGAGAGACCAGCACTAAGCTGTACTTCATTTCAGTTATGATGCCATCTTTACCCTTGTGTCTAGCTGTCACTCATAATAAAACCTCTCACCTGAAAGTTTTTTAATCTCCCTGGCCACTTGTGATTCCAAAGCCTTCTGACTTCAGTTCTGTGCAAGATCATTGATCACAATGTTACCTAATTAGGTAATAAGCATGTTAAAACATTATACTTTAATTGATTCTTAAAACCTTTTAGAAACATAACTCATACTTGCTGCCTTACCTTGCTTCCTCTCTACTTATTTTGCTGTTTCTTGGGTCCTATTGCCCTCAAGGACTATTTGCAGAACAGGAGTGGGAAATAGTACGGTAGCAATCAGTTTAAGTCCTTGCTACAGGGGTGTGGGACTAAGGAAGGACTATTTAAAATTTTTTAATTTTCTTATTTGTCCTAAATACCACATAAGCCTGTTTCCTTTGTGGTGGTATTTTGAGGGTGCTCACCTTTTTTCCTGAACTGGCCATTTGTTAGGCCTAATCAACCATGGTCTTTGAGGCTCCCTCTTCCCTGAACCGATCCCTCCATGAATCTCTAGAGCACCATGTCTGTCTCCTCAGTAACAGCTGCGGGACTCGCCTGGTGTAAAATGTCAGCAGCTTGACTCTGTGTCTAGAAGGAGAGCAGTGATCACGTCAGCTGTCTCCCTCAGGGTAGTGTCCTGGTCTAAATCTGACTTATGTGTCATTCCTAGACCAGCCTCTTTGAATCCTTAGAACGATTAAACGGAGCTGTTTTTACTCTTAATCTTTCTCACCCCTTTACTCACCTTTTGAAATGGAAGGGATAAAAATATCTAGGCTTTATGTTCTTTCACTCACCTATAAATGAAAGCTTTTATGTTTTCAGTGGTCTTTTTTAGCAGTCTTGTTATATTTTGTATCTGAAAATAGATTGGTCAAATCAAGTGTCTTTTACTGCTGTTAATATTCCTTGGAAAATACAACAGATGGGCGTAGTGAATTCTATACATAAATAGTTGGAATGAATTCACTACCTGGATTTGATTACCACACTTTTGTAGAAGTCTGAGGAAAACTCTTTTGACCAGTGGATTTCATATAGTAGAACTGAACTTGGAGCTTGAGAGTTTTGGTGAATACTGTTGTCTCTGGGAGGAAGGGAGCAGATTTCAGTTACAAGTCTCATTACCATGTAGTAGAAAACAAACAGCAGTGTAGACTGGTGCATTTGGGGACAAGTTCAACTCAATCACATATGAGTTTCTCTCTGGAGAAAGAGAAGCTGAACATATTCAGCAATTCCATTTGATTCCTGTAGCTATGAAATGCAAGAAATTATCAGTAATGAAAAGAAAATCGTAGAAGATATGTTTGATACCATTTATATGCTTATACCATATTGTATATGGATTTCACATGTAAAAATAAAAACAAACATGGGAGTGATAGATACCTAATTGAAGAGAAAAGTTAACTCTAGGGAAAGAAGAGAATGGGATCCAGAGAGTTTGACAGGGCGCTCCTGTCATATCTATAATGCTTTATTTCTTAAGCCGTTTGATTAAAAAATTGGTGTTCATTATGTTATTCTCCGCACCTTACATGCTTAGAATCTTAAATAATCATCATCATCATCATAAATGATATAATTAGGCTTTCCCACGTTTTGAAAGGGAAGGCAGTAGCACCCCACCCCAGTACTCTTGCCTGGAAAATCCAATGGACGGAGTAGCCTGGTGGGCTGCAGTCCATGGGGTCGCTAACAGTCGGATAGACTGAGCGACTTCACTTTCACTTTTCTCTTTCATGCATTGGAGAAGGGAATGGCAACCCACTCCAGTATTCTTGCCTGGAGAATCCCAGGGATGGGGGAGCCTGGTGGGCTGCCGTCTATGGGGTCACACAGAGTCGGACACGACTGAAGTGACTTAGCAGCACGTTTTGAAGCCCAGTTCAGTTCAGTTGCTCGGTCATGTCCGACTCTGTGACCCCATGAATTGCAGCACTCCAGGCCTCCCTATCCATCACCAACTTCTGGAGTTCACTCAAACTCACATCCATCAAGTCGGTGATGCCATCCAGCCATCTCATCCTCTGTCATCCCCTTCTCCTCCTGTCCCCAATCCCTCCCAGTATCAGAGTCTTTTCCAATGAGTCAACTCTTCCCATGAGGTGGCCAAAGTACTGGAGTTTCAGCTTTAGCATCATTCCTCCCAAAGAACACCCAGGACCGATCTCCTTTAGAATGGACTGGTTGGATCTCCTTGCAGTCCAAGGGACTCTCAAGAGTCTTCTCCAACACCACAGTTCAGAAGCATCAATTCTTCGGTGCTCAGCTTTCTTCACAGTCCAACTCTCACATCCATACATGACCACTGGAAAAACCATAGCCTTGACTAGACGGACCTTTGTTGGCAAAGTAATGTCTGTGCTTTTGAATATGCTTTCTAAGTTGGTCATAACTTTCCTTCCAAGGAGTAAGTGTCTTTTAATTTCATGTCTGTAATCACCATCTGCAGCCCAAGTCCTGCATATCTTGCAACCCATGTGACACCATAAATGCTCTATCTTTAATACTGAGGTGGAAGCATATAAGGCAGTTCTGGATAGTAAAAAAGAACCAAAGCAGCACTTTTAGTGGGATTTTTAGCTCAAGATGGTGTCCTTTAGTTGCAGTAGCCTCCAAAGGGTATACAGCTTGACTTCTCATTGCCTAGCCAGAGCATCTTGGGCAGCAACTTACTGGTGAACATTAGACTGAAATAGAAAGTGATAGCCTGTCAGATATATGCATTAGGTATATAAACTTCTCATTATTAAATGATGATCTCTAAGATTCTTAATTTAAGCTTTAAAGCCCTTTAATTTGTTCTGTGATTAATTTTGATGTGGTAATCTAACTAGTTTGTATGTGTTAGCATCGTAAGGACATAAAACATGAAAACATATTTGCCAAGATCCCCTCTTTTTTCCATTCTTCATTTTGAAAATACCTTCTTGGGAGGTATTTTTCAGGCAAGTAAATTTTCAGGCAAGATGTTTTCATCATAAGTGATAGCTAAAGACTACACAATATCATTGTGAAACGCAAGGGTAAAAGTCAGAAATTCTGTAATAAAGGTGATCAGACCCTTTTGCAAAAAATGGTTTCTCATTCTTGGTAGCATTGACATTTGGGCCAAATAACTCTTACTGTGGGGGGACTGTCCAATTCATTGTAGGATGTTTAGCAGCATCCCGGGCCTCTACCTACTAGATGCCAGCAGTACTTCCATGGTATGACAGCCAAAATGTCTCCAGACATTGCCAGATGTCCTCTAGGGGGTAAAATCTCCCCTGATTGAGCACTAGTCTAGAGAATGTGGTAGCCTTCACATTACAAAACACTATGAGAGTCTGGAGAAAATATAATAAGAAACCCTTTGAAATATTTATTGCTGAGGGTACAAGGAAATAAGGGCATCCCAGAGATGAAAACAAAGAGGAAATTGAAAACCCAGGAATTAAGAGAAATGCAAATGCTGACCTGGAAGGATAGGGAACATTTTCTGATTTTGATGTCAATATAACTTGAGTTTCATTTTTAATTGATATATGATTTACTTACAATAAAATAGGCAGATCTTAAGTGCTCAATGAACTTTGGAATTATATAAACTCATATCTACCACCCAAATCAAGATACATTAGGGACTTATATTTTAATTGCCATTCAAGTGCTGGAAAGAAAGCCTTGGGTCCGTAAAAGGTGAAAAGTTGGAAATGAGATCCCTTTGTAAAGCCAGGAACTCTGGAAGGGCTATACTCTCAGTGAGAAGGAAGTCTAGAAAAAAAACTCTGTAACAATCTAGAACCCTGGGCCTGCACTCACAAACATTTGAAGTTTCAATTTGTACCACCATTTTGATCTAGGAAATGTAAGCTAAGTGTAGATCCAGTCTAGTTTGGATCCTGCTTCAAGCTAATACTTTTCCCTCTCACTCTCTCACTTTAAACAGATTAGAGTGAGTGAAAATCAGGGTTATTTGACCACAAACTGAATATTGTTGATAGTAAGCAATTAGTTCAGTCACTCAGACACGTCCGACTCTTTGTGACCCCATGGACTGCAGCACGCCATGCTTCCCTGTTCATCACCAACTCCCAGAGCTTTCTCAAACTCATGTCCATCTTGTCGGTGATGCCATCTATTCATCTCGTCCTCTGTTGTCCCCTTCTTCTCCCACCTTCACTCTTTCCCAGCATCAGGGTCTTTTCAAATGAGTCAGTTCTTCCCATCAGGTGGCCAAAGTATTGGAGTTTCAGCTGCAGTATCAGTCCTTCCAGGGAATATTCAGGACTGACTGGTTGGATCTTCTTGCAGTCCAAGGGACTCTCAAGAGTCTTTTCCAACACCATAGGTCAAAAGCATCAATTTTCTTCAGTGCTCAGCTTTCTTTATAGTCCAGCTTTCACATCCATACACGTTCAGTTCAGTTTAGTTGCTCCGTTGTGTCCTACTCTGTGACCCCATGGACTGCAGCACACCAGGCCTCCCTGTCCGTCACCAACCCCTGGAGCCTACTCAAACTCATGTCTGTTGAGTCGGTGATGCCATCCAACCATCTCATCCTCTGTCGGCCCCTTCTCCTCCTGCCTTCAATCTTGCCCAGCATCAGGGTCTTTTCAAATGAGTCAGTTCTTCCCATTAGGTGGCCAAAGTATTGAAGTTTCAGCTTCAGCATCAGTCCTTCCAATGAATATTCAGGACTGATTTCCTTTAGGATGGACTGGTTGGATCTCCTTGCTGTCCAAGGGACTCTCAAGAGTCTTCTCCAACACCACAGTTCAAAAGCATCAATTCTTCGATGCTCACCTTTCTTTATAGTCCAACTCTCACATCCATACATGACTACTGGAAAAACCATAGCTTTGACTAGACGACCTTTGTTGGCAAAGTAATGTCTCTGCTTTTTAATATGCTATCTAGGTTGGTCATAACTTTCCTTCCAAGGAGTAAGCATCCTTTAATTTCATGGCTGCAGTCACCATCTGCAGTGATTTTGGGCCCCAAGAAAATAAACTCTGTCACTGTTTCCATTGTTTCCCCATCTATTTACCATGACGTGATCTGGAACTAGATACCATGATCTTAGTTTTTTGAATGTTGAATTTTAAGCCAGCTTTTTCACTCTCCTTTTTCACTTTCATCAAGAAGCAATTAGTAGTTTTTTCTTACTATTAGGAATCCTTTTAAGAGAAATATACATTGAAGCAGGATGATATGCAATCTAGGGTTTGTTTTAAAGTAACCCAGTGGAGAGAGGTAGACAGAGAGTGGGGTACAGATGAAACAAAATTGGCTGTGTGTTGGTTACTGAAACTGAGTAATACATACATGGGAGTTCATTATACTGTTCATTTTACTTTTGTACATGTTTAAGATTTCCCATTAAAAAAAAAAAGTGTGTTCCCAGAATGGTAATGGGAAGCTTCTGATAAAATGGGAGTTCGTTATACTGTTCATTTTATTTATATTATATATATATATATCAGTGTATTTATTTGTACTGATAAAAGCAAATATAAGTCAGTATATTTATTTTTACCAATAAAAACAGATATAAAACCTTCTGTAGAGGGACATAACTTCAACCCAGCCCCCACACTATCCCCCCAGATAAAATTCTGCTGAATAGGAACTCAGCAGCAAAAGTTACAAAGCACCATAGTGAGAGTAAGCAGATAGAATAAATACTATAATTAGACCCCTAACAATTTAGGGTAAGAGTAATAATATTAGAAACCATAAAGTAAATATATGCCAGTGAATTAAAGCAAATGAAGTAAACTGAAAAAAAGAATAATAATATAAAAAATACCCTAGGCAAAGTTAGAAACCAAATAATTAGAATTTCTAGGAATGAAAAATATAGTTCTTAAATTTTAAAACTCAAATGATTAAGTTAGACAGCTGGTTAGACCTCCCATAAGAGAAAATTAGTTAATTGGAAGGTGAAGGAGTTGCTCAGTCGTGTCCGACTCTTTGCGACCCTGTGGACTGTAACCTACTAGGCTTCTCTGTCCACAGGATTCTCCAGGCAAGAATACTGGAGTGGATTGCCATTTCCTTCTCCAGGGGATCTTCCCGACCCAGGGATCGAACCCAGGTCTCCCGCATTGAAGGCAGACGCTTTAACCTCTGAGCCACCAGGGAAGTAAATCTAAAAAATTGAGAGAACAGTGTTGCAAGCTAAAAATGCATCATGTGCAAACTAGAAAATGAACTTATGGTTACTGGAGAGTGGGGGAGGATAGTTGGGGAGTTTGGGATGGTCATGTACACGCTGCTGTATTCAAAATGGATAACCAACAACTAGAAACTTAAAAAAAAAAACATGAAACACTTTATTTAATGGATTCGTAGAACTCCTTCACCCTCATTACAGAGTACTCATGTTATTCAAGTCCTCACAAAACATTTACATGTCCTTTTGTTGCAGCCCAGTTTGGTTGAATATTAATAATAAAAATACCCTGTACCCTTCCATCGAGTTTGGAAATTAAGATGAAATGGTAACTTGCCCTGTATCACCACTCCCAATTTTAAAATGGTCATGTGAACTTCTATTTTCAGGTTAACAGTAGATCCCATGGTAAGTTTTATCAAATACTAAACTATCCAAAAATGTTAGTGGGCTTCCCTGGTGGCTCAGTAGTAGAGAATCAGCCTCTAATGAAGGAGACCCAGGTTCAGTCCCTGGGTCAGGAAGATCTCCTGGAGAAGGAAATGGCCACCCACTCCAGGATTCTTGCCTGGGAGATCCCATGGACAGAAGAGCCTGGTGGGCTATCATCCATGGGGTTGCAAAAGAGTCTGACACAACTTAGCAACTAAGCAACAAAGATGTCGGTAGTCGCCTGTCATAGCTGTTTTCTAGCCCACAGGATTATGCCTGCCACAGAATAATAAAGTAATAAATGCAACACTTCTCAGAAGAATGAATGCCTTTAGTTACATATTCACCTGTTGTTTCTAGACATATTTAAGGGTCTAAGGCTTGCATTCGTATTAAATTTAGTTACAAATAGGGCAAAATATGTTGCTAGAAATAACATTAAATAGTTAAATATAGCTAAATTTGCAAATATATTTGCTTAATCATTTGTCCTTTCAGCTATTAAAACAGAAGTAAAAGTTAAACAATTAAAATTTTCTAGAGAGTAGTCGCAAGTATGCTCATTCATGTCCGACTGTGACGCCATGGACTATGGCCCAACAGGCTCCTCTGTCCATGGGATTTTCCAGGCAAGCATACTGGAGTGGATTGCCTTTTCCTCCTCCAGGGGATCTTCCCAACCCAGGGATGGAACCTGGGACTCCTGAATTGGTAGGAGGAGTCTTTGCACCACCTGGGAAGCCTCTATTGAGTACTTCCTATGTACACAAATCTAGACACCAGAGCAGAAAGATTCAATTCTGGCCCTGAAGATGTTTATGGTTTATTTTACCTAAAACTTCAAGTTACAGTGTTCACCTCAAGATGAGGGGGAATGCCTATATGGAATCATGTGAAGAAAAACCCTGGAGTTTAAGTGCTTAAACCCTTAAGTGCTGAATAGAGAACATGAACACATGAAGAATTTGATAATTTAAACATTTCATATGAAATAGTTACTTTAGTTCAACCTAAATTAAGTTCCTTAGAAAAACTTTATCTTGTATATTGTTTTTTACAGTTTGGATTATAGGTTTTGAATACTTGGGCAGGAATGTAGGGGATGTTGATAAAATAGTTGATGTTTGTAAGAGGAACAAATAAGTATAGACACATTTTAACTAGTTAATTAACATTAACTTCTCTTTGCTTAGAAGGAGTAAGGAGAATATAATAACTAAACCTTCATGGAGAGGAAAGTTTTTTGAACACTCAACATCAGTAGCTGGTCATGCCACAGTGTGTCCCCTCATTTGGCCTTCTGCGAGATAAAAGGAAAGGGACCGGAAAACTCATAGAGATGCTCACAACAGCAACAGGAGTATTATCCAAGAAAAGAGAGAGGAGAGATGCTGTTTTGATGAGTTGAAAGAATTTATAAACACAGAATGTACCTAGATGGACCATACCCTGGCCAACAGGCTGTATGTATCCTTACCCTAAGAAAATTCAGCTTCCATCCCCTTCTGTCTTTTTGTGTTGTAGTGATGTATCTGATTCTTACCTGGAAATCTTTACAGCTCAGAAATCTCCTGTCCAGATTCCTTGAAGGCTTCAGTGTTACAAATTACTTACTTTTATTATAGAATTTTTCACCCTCATTTTTGTAATTCTTACTTATCGCTGTACCAATGAACTTTTTAGCTGTGTAACTTCAGGCAAGTTACTTAATCTCTCTATTTTCTTTGCTGTTAAATATAAACTATATTAGCTTCTTAGAGCTGTGAGGATTAAATGAGAGAATTCCTAGCATGGATTAAACACTTGGTAAAAAAACAAAAAAAAGCTATTATTATCATGATCTTTCCTTAGTTAGTCTGAGGTCTTAGAGGGTAGTACTCTCATATTGTTCTTTGTATCTTCCTCATGTGCTTATCTGCATTGGCACAGAATCATTCAAAATTGTTAAATATTGTTGCCTGATTTCTTGAGTCTAGGTGGTATATAAAAGGCACCTGTTTTCAACTGGGTTTTCTTACATGGTTTCAGTGGAGGTACTTTTGGACTCCAAAAAAATTTTATTCAGGTTTTATCTGTAACTTTTTAAAAAAACTAAAAAGAAAAAATCTAATTTGTAAACTCAAGTGTTATAACGCAGAACTTTTAGTATTAAAGGATCTTACTGTACTAGGCAAGGCAAGGCAACACAAGGTTTAATCGCCAAGTCTTGTCCGACTCTTTCGACTCCATGGACTGTAGCCTGCTAGGCTCCTCTGTCCATGGGATTTTACAGGCAAGAATGCTGGAGTGGGTTGCCATTTCCTTCTCCAGGTCATTTCTCTTTGATTGAAGGTTATCCTGATATTAAAGGCTAAACTGTTCAAAATAAACTACAAAACAAGAATTTGCTGCCATTTGCAAATATTTTTCTTCATAAATTTTAATAGTATTCAACCAAAACAAAATACAAAAATACATAGAAGTTTGTAGCGGCTATAGGAACGTAGCTGACATATAATTCTTGCTTTGCTTTGTGTCAATCAGAAGAACCTTATATTCTAATGAATGATTTTATAATACATTTTGTAAATTCAAATAAAAATACATCTACTCAAATTAAGTATGGGTTTATCTGCTACTTTTGTAAAGAACCCATTTGTGTATTTTAGACTAAGGATATATGTTTGATAGGCTACAACTGACAGCCTTTGGCTAATTACAAACCAGTTTGGTTTTCACATAACTGTACACTTAAAAGAGTAAAGACTTTATTGCTTTAAGGACACTTTGAAACCACTGACACATACATGAAGTGTCCTATCTCTCCTAGTCAGATGACTGCCACTCTTGCTTTTGCAGAGGCCCCGCTGGAGTAAGAGCCCAGGCCCTGGATAGGGATGGGAATCTCATAGAAGACTTTGTGTTTGATGGAGGCGTTGGGGATATTGGAAATCGCATTCTTCATGTGAGGAATGCACCTTCCCCTGCTGCCACCTCTTCCCTTGCAATTTCTGGAATGATTGCAGATGAAGTGCAACAAAGATTTAAACTGTGATCTCCACGTTCAGCAACAAGAATTTACTAACTGCATTCTTTAAGAAAATTGGTTAATGTCATTTTTAGGTATACCATTTAGATAACCACTGAATTTTTAAAACTAGGTAACATGGAAATAATATATTTTTAAAGTCTGTGCTCTTTAAAAAGGTACAATTGTATCTTTAATTTCTGGGAACTATAACATGAAAAGTGATTATTCCCTTAGCTTTTTGACTTTGTAATATCTAAGCTTCTTTTGTCTTGCCTAGACAAGAAAATATATTGTAGACTGCAAACCTCCTTTTAATTTCAAAGAGTCATTAAAAAAAGCTCACATTATTTAGAGCAACAGTAATTGGAAATTTTAAATTATTGATTAAAAATACATGCGATTTCACATTTTGAAGGAATTTGAGTAAGATTCTATCTAATCTATATTTGTAAAAAATAACTTTGCAAAAGAAATTCAAAGTATTCATTCTTCTCAGTTTCTTACAATTGACTTGATTTGGGTCATCCGTAAATCTTAACAGTCCACTATGAGTGTTTTATTTATTCTTCAGTCTTCCGTGGTCAAAAAACCGGAAGAACTTAGAATCCTGACACTGACATACAGAACTTTGTAATTTAAAATAGTATTTACCTCTTATATCTCTGCTGCTGCTAAGTCGCTTCAGTCGTGTCCGACTCTGTGCGACCCCATAGACGGCAGCCCACCAGGCTCCTCCGTCTCTGGGAGTCTCCAGGCAAGAACAGTGGAGTGGGTTGCCACTCCACTTATATCTCTAGTCTTCAGTTATACCAAGGTTCTCAAATGTTGACCCAGATCGCTAATGATTCATGCGTACTTGACTTTTCTGGAATCCTATAAACCTTTATGAGGATATTTCTTCATTTTGAGGAAATACCTAATTTTGAGGCATTCACTTTTGTAAACCGCAAAAGTGCCTTACAATCATGTGTATTTCATGAGTATTTTAAATTGTCGCACAGTACCATATTGTCTACTGTGTACTATATATTATATGTGTGTGTAATATCTATTGGAATGACTCTTATAGTTCAAAATGTTAGAAAACAGAAATATAAATGGAAATGTAGTAGAATAGGAGGAATCTTTTATTACAGAACCACCAGTTAGGTGAGAAATTTTCATCCATTCCCTCACATATACTCTCTCTGGATTAATCTTCTAGTCTTAATTTTTTCTTTCCACTCATCTCTAAAATTGTGTGATGGATGAGTTAGAAAAATGAGCATTTTGGTGGATAGGAAAACATCAGTTTTCTTCCTTTTCACTTCAAGACAATGATTACATTGATTGAGCTACCTCATTAATTAATTTGAATGGCTACACATCATCAGCTCATGTTCCAGAATAGCACATCCAGGTAAATTGATTAGGCAGTTATTTGACACTTGGGATGAGCATACATACTGAAAGCAGTTGGAAAGTATTCATAGAGAAAACAAGCCCTAATGATTCTTTATAACAACTGGTTCCTCCAAGAAATGTAACACACAGGGTATTTTCTGTTGCATTACAAGACTATTTGGAGATGGAAAATATTCAGTTCTCTTATTTTATTGACAGTAAGATTGTATATACACTAAGCTGTGAAAGATTGAAATTATAAAAATAACTATCCTAATTAAAGCAATGCTCATTCCATTTGGATCTTTACTATGCCTCCAAAAAATTGTGAAAAAATTACTGAAAGTGTTTTGAATGTGTAGATTATTCTATTTGTAAAACATTTTGTATTTGTCAATAGAGTCTTGTTGTGGAATAATGCTATAATATTTTAAAGTTTTTTGTATTTCTAAGAGAGAAGAAATGTATATTAATATTAAAAATATTTTAATGAGCCTCGGTTTTGTGAACATAATTTTTAGTTTCATAAAAACTCTTGATTCAATACTTGCCTGGCAGGGGAGATACCTACATGAAGGTGGTTTTTCCAGTGTACAGATCATCTGTTGTACTCTGGATATGCTGACCCTTGCTATTTCCCCAAATGTGGGAAACTTTGCTGCATAATTTGTGGTAGTTGGGGACTGTGTTCACTTTTTCCCCTTTTTTTTTTTTTTTTTTCTGTTTTAATGATAGAGATCCCTCAATAACATTTTCTAGGGGTCCAGTGGTTTGAGTTTATCTAATACTGAAGATAACCTTTAGTGCATCATCCATTTAACATGGGTACTGACTGGTGGTGAATATGACACAGGACATGGAGAAATAAAGATTAAAAAAAAAATTCTGATTCTTATAAACTTTATGTTTGAAACATAAACTATTGTAGGATTTAAATAGCAGTCAATAAAAAAAAGAAAAAGCTTGTACTTGTGTATAACATAAAAATGAGGTACAGTAGTTTGTATTTGGGGTAAAAAGTGGAGTACTTTCCTACCATGCTGTGCTGTGCTAAGTTGCTTCCGTCAAGTACAAAAATGGCTTTCCATTTGGTAGTGGTGGCAATATCAAGCTGACATCAGTATCATCTTCATACACAGAGTCCCAGGGAACATTATAGTGCTTTCTCCATGAGGAGGCGGGCAATAAATAAATCATCTTGGAATTTTATACAAAATTATTGTTCCTCTTGAGAAGACATTTTTGGTGTGCTATCTCTTACAGGGGATTGAGGTTCTGGTCATGAGACTCCCATAATGGTTATAGGGCAAATGATCTGTCTTGAGTGCCTGCTCCAACTTCTTTCCAGCAGGTGGACTGTAAGAAGACCAGAGTTAGCTACAGCAATGGACCATGAAAGTGAGTGACAAGTACCTTTATTGTTTCTTGTGGCATAGCTTTGGTTTGCTACTGGCAGTTCTTGTAGCTTTAAATAAATTGAAGAAGTAGAAGAGAGTAAATGGGAGAAATGTTGAGTAAGCCCTTCTTAACAATGTTTTTCAGTGGGAGAATACTAGTGGTAAAATTTTTACTGCCTTTTGAAATTTAAGATGTTAAAATTTGAGTTGTCAAATGACTGGGTCATTCAAGTTATTGCATTAAAACCATTCTAAATTCTAGAAAGACAAGTAAAATTACAATGAGGTGTCACCTCACAGCTGCTAGAATGGCCATCATCAAAAAGTCTGCAAATAATAAATTTTGGAAACAGTATGGAGAAACAGGAGCTCTCCTACACTGTTGGTGAGGATGTAAATTGGTGTAGCCACTATGGAGAACAGTATGGTTCCTTAAAAAATTAAAAATAGAGCTACCATATGGCCCTGAAATCATACTCCTGAGTATATATAAAAAAATAATAACTTGAGAAGTTACATGCATCCCAATGTTCATTGCAACACTATTTACAATAGCCAAGACATGAAAGCAACCTAAATGTCTGTCAACAGAAAGATGGATAAAGAAGATGTGGTATATATACACAATGGAATATTACTCAGCTGTAAAAAAAGAATGAACTAATACCATTTGTAGCAACATGGATGGACCTAGAGATCATTACACTTAAGTGAACCAAGTCAGACAAAAAGACAAATACCATCACTTTTATGTGGAATCCAAAAGGGGGAGAAAAAGACGCAAAGAACTTATTTCCAAAATGGAAACAGACAGACACAGAAAACAAACTTATGGTTAGTAAAGGGGAAAGCAGGAGTGAGGCTAGTGATAAATTAGGAGGCTGCGATTAACATATACATAGTACTACGTATAAGATAACCTACAAAGACCTACTGTATAGCATAAGCAGCTATACTCGATATTAGGTAATAACCTATAAGGGGAAAGGATCTGAAAAAGAATATATACACACACATACGTGTGTGTGTGTGTATAACTAAATTGCTATGTTGCACAGCTGAAACTTACATGATATTGTAAAATAACTATTAAAAATTTTTACATAAAGTAGCTTCTAAAGCCAAGTAAAATTACTATCAAGTTGTTATGATAGTATATTAATTTTAACTCATATTTATGATAAAGTTTTTGTTACATATCCACAGGTTCTCCCTCTCATGGTATTAGTGTCTTTAAAACGTCTATTTTTTAACACTTGAAGGAGGTATTTCTAGTGAGGTTGGAATTTTTCATTTAAAAAAAGCAGTTTTTAATTAATGTTTTGAATAAGTACAATATTCATACAGTTGAAAATTCAAGTCATAAACAGGTACACAGTGGAAAGTCTCCCTCTCTGGCCACCCAGTTCTACCCCTGAGGCAATGAAAATTGTCACTATCTTGTACAGCCTTTCAGAAATATATATAATAAAACACTGTCTCCATTTTTTAAATACAAGTGATAGCGTATTCTGCATACTGTATTATGTACACCCTGCTCTTTTCACTTTGCAGTGTTTCTTGGAGAATATTCAAGTGGCTTGAACACAGTGGCCTAGTATTTTTAAATGACTTTATAGGTTCCATTCTCTGATTTACTATTTGTTGAACCAGCCCCTTATTCCTACTGATGATTATTTGAATTATTTATTTCTGCTGTGTTTTTCCTTGTTTTGCTGTAACAAACAGTACTGGAATGAATAATCTTGTGCAAAGTCATTTCACATATGACTTTCACATACCAGAGGATATAATCCTAGAATTTATTAGTTCCAAGGGTTTGCAATCTCAAAAATGACAGAATGATCTCTGTTCGTTTCCAAGGCAAACCATTCAGTATCACAGCAATCCAGGTCTATGCCCTGACCAGTAATGCTGAAGAAGCTGAAGTTGAACGGTTCTATGAAGACCTACAAGACCTTTTAGAACTAACACCCAAAAAGATGTCCTCTTCATTACAGGGGACTGGAATGCAAAAGTAGAAAGTCAAGAGATACCTGGAGAAACAGGCAAATTTGGCCTTGGAGTATAAAATGAAGCAGATCAAAGGCTAACAGACTTTTGTCAAGAGAATGCACTGGTCATAGCAAACACCCTTTTCCAACAACACAAGAGAAGACTCTACACATGGACATCACCATATGGTCAATACCAGAATCAGATTGATTATATTCTTTGCAGCCAAAGATGGAGAAACTCTATATAGTCAGCAAAAACAAGACCGGGAGCTGACTGTGGCTCAGATCATGAACTCCTTATTGCCAAATTCAGACTTAAAGAAAGTAGGGAAAACCACTAGACCATTCAGGTATGACTGAAATCAAATCCCTTACGATTATATAATGGAAGTGACAAATAGATTCAAGGGATTAGATCTGATAATGCGCCTGAAGAACTGTGGACGGAAGTTCACGACATTGTACAGGAGGCAGTGATCAAGACCATCTCCAAGAAAAAGAAATGCAAAAAGGCAAAATGTTTCTCTGAGGAAGCCTTACAAATAGCTGAGAGAAGAAGAGAAACTAAAGGCAAGGGGGAAAAGGAAAGATATACCCAT